>JAQPZY010001135.1:1112500-1357099 GCA_029931535.1 Margaritifera margaritifera | reverse complement strand
GAAAATGTACTCCAATGTTTTTGTTGTTTCATGTTTATTCCATTCCACGGAGAGAATGGCATATTCATATAGATTGCGCCCAATCTACATGCAGAAGCCTTCTTGACATTGGAAAGGTAAAAAAAGGTTTACAGCCTATCTTTTGTGTTATTAAATAAAAGTAAACGTCCTGTGTGACTTTGGACAAATTCAGAAAAGGATGACAAAATGTCGTGACAAAAGCAAGATAGAAGCAATATTGTACTAAGCGGTAATTTGCTAGTGAATTATTGGAAGCCATTTTATATCTCTGTTGGTGCATTTCACCTTGTGCATGTTTTTCCACTGCTGATTTCCCTATGGAGATCGCTGAAAGAAAATGTACTCCAGTGTTTTTGTTGTTTAATGTTTATTCCATTCCACGGAGAGAATGGCATATTCATATAGATTGGGCCCAATCTACATGCAGAAGCCTTCTTGACATTGGAAAGGTAAAGAAAGGTTTACAGCCTATCTTTAGTGTTATTAAATGAAAGTAAACGTCCTGTGTGACTTTGGACAAATTCAGAAAAGGATGACAAAATGTCGTGACAAAAGCAAGATAGAAGCAATATTGTACTAAGCAATAATTTACTAAGGAATTTTTGGAAACCATTTTATATCTATGTTGGTGGTTTTCACCTTGTGCATCTTTTTCCACTGCTGATTTTCCCTTGGAGGCCCCTGGAAAAAATTGGGTTATTGTACTCCAATGCTTGTGTTATTTCAGGATTATTCCATTCTTCGGAGAGGAAGGCATAAACATGAAGATGGAGCCCAATCTACATGGAATGGCCTTCTGACATTGAAAAGATAAAGTAAGGTGTCCATCCTATCTTTAGTTTTATTAAATGAAAGTAAATGTCCCTGTGTCACTTTGGACAAATTCAGAAAAGAGTGACAAAATGTCACCACAAAAGCAAGATGGAAGCAATATTGTACTAAGCAATAATTTACTAAGGAATTATTGGAAACCATTTTATATCTCTGTTGGTGGGTTTTCCACCTTGTGCAGGCTTTTTCCACCTCTGATTTCCCCATGGAGGCCCCTGGGAAAAGTAGTATGTTATACTCCAATGCTTGTGTTGTTTCATGATTATTCCATTCCACAGACAGGATGGCATATACATGAAGATTGGGCGCAATCTACATGCAAAAGCCTTCTGACATTGAAAAGGTTAAGTAAGGTGTCCATCCTATCTTTTTTTTTATTAAATGAAAGTAAACGTCCTGTGTCACTTTGTACAAATTCAGAAAAGGATGACAAAATGTCGTCACAAAAGCAAGATAGTAGCAATATTGTACTAAGCAATAATTTACTAGGGAATTATTGGAAACCATTTTATATCTATGTTGGTTGTTTTCACCTTGTGCATCTTTTTCCACTGCTGATTTCCCCATTTAAGCCCCTGAAAAATAAATCTGTTATTGTACTCCATTGCTTGTTGTTTCAGGTTTATTCCATTCCACGGACTGATAGGAATATACATGAAGATGGGGCCCAATCTACATGCAAAACCTTCTGACATTGAAAAGGTAAAGTAAGGTGTCCATCCTATCTTTTTTTTTATTAAATGAAAGTAAACATCCTGTGTCACTTTTGACAAATTCAGAAAAGGATGACAAAATGTCGTGACAAAAGCAAGATAGAAGCAATATTGTACTAAGCGGTAACTTGCTTGTGAATTATTGGAAGCCATTTTATATCTCTGTTGGTGCATTTCACCTTGTGCATGTTTTTCCAGTGCTGATTTCCCTATGGAGATCACTGAAAGAAAATGTACTCCAATGTTTTTGTTGTTTCATGTTTATTCCATTTCACGGAGAGAATGGCATATTCATATAGATTGGGCCCAATCTACATGCAAGAAGCCTTCTTGACATTGGAACAGTAAAAAAAGGTTTACAGCCTATCTTTTGTGTTATTAAATAAAAGTAAACGTCCTGTGTGACTTTGGACAAATTCAGAAAAGGATGACAAAATGTCGTCACAAAAGCAAGATAGAATCAATATTGTACTAAGCGTTAATTTACTATTTAATTATTGGAAGCCATTTTACATCTCTGTTGGTGCTTTTCACCTTGTGCATCTTTTTGCAATGCTGATTTCCCCATGGAGGCCCCTGGGAAAAAATTGGTTATTGTACTCCAATGCTTGTGTTATTTCAGGATTATTCCATTCTTCGGAGAGGAAGGCATAAACATGAAGATGGAGCCCAATCTAGATGCAAGGGCCTTCTGACATTGAAAAGATAAAGTAAGGTGTCCATCCTATCTTTAGTTTTATTAAGTGAAAGTAAATGTCCTGTGTCACTTTGGACAAATTGAGAAAAGGGCGACAAAATGTCACCACAAAAGCAAGATAGAAGCAATATTGTACTAAGCGGTAATTTGCTAGTGAATTATTGGAAGCCATTTTACATCTCTGTTGGTGCTTTTCACCTTGTGCATCTTTTTCCAATGCTGATTTCCCCATGGAGGCCCCTGGGAAAAAAGTCTGTTATTGTACTCCGATGCTTGTGTTGTTTCAGGTTTATTCCATTCCACGTACTGATAGAAATAGACATGAAGATGGGGCCCAATCTACATGCAAAACCTTCTGACATTGAAAAGGTAAAGTAAGGTGTCCATCCTAACTTTAGTTTTATTAAATGAAAGTAAACGTCCTGTGTCACTTTGTACAAATTCAGAAAAGGATGACAAAATGTCGTGACAAAAGCAAGATTGAAGCAATATTGTACTAAGCAATAATTTACTAAGGAATTATTGGAAACCATTTTATATCTCTGTTGGTGGTTTTCACCTTGTGCAGCTTTTTCCACCTCTGATTTCCCCATGGAGGCCCCTGGGAAAAGAAGTATGTTATTATACTCCAATGCTTGTGTTGTTTCATGATTATTCCATTCCACAGACAGGACGGCATATACATGAAGATTGGGCCCAATCTACATGCAAAAGCCTTCTGACATTGAAAAGGTTAAGTAAGGTGTCCATCCTATCCTTTTTTTTATTAAATGAAAGTAAACGTCCTGTGTCACTTTGTACAAATTCAGAAAAGGATGACAAAATGTCGTCACAAAAGCAAGATAGAAGCAATATTGTACTAAGCAATAATTTACTAGGGAATTATTGGAAACCATTTTATATCTATGTTGGTGGTTTTCACCTTGTGCATCTTTTTCCACTGTTTATTTCTCCATTTAGGCCCCTGAAAAATAAATCTGTTATTGTACTCCATTGCTTGTTGTTTCAGGTTTATTCCATTCCATGGACTGATAGAAATATACATGAAGATGGGTCCCAATCTACATGCAAAACCTTCTGACATTGAAAAGGTAAAGTAAGGTGTCCATCCTATCTTTAGTTTTATTAAATGAAAGTAAACATCCTGTGTAACTTTTGACAAATTCAGAAAAGGATGACAAAATGTCCTCACAAAAGCAAGATAGAAGCAATATTGTACTAAGCCTTAATTTGCTAGTGAATTATTGGAAGCCATTTTATATCTCTTTTGGTGCATTTCATCTTGTGCATGTTTTTCCACTGCTGATTTCCCTATGGAGATCACTGAAAGAAAATGTACTCCAATGTTTTTGTTGTTTCATGTTTATTCCATTCCACGGAGAGAATGGCATATTCATATAGATTGGGCCCAATCTACATGCAGAAGCCTTCTTGACATTGGAAAGGTAAAAAAAAGGTTTACAGCCTATCTTTTGTGTTATTAAATGAAAGTAATCGTCCTGTGTGACTTTGGACAAATTCAGAAAAGGATGACAAAATGTCGTCACAAAAGCAAGATAGAATCAATATTGTACTAAGCGTTAATTTACTATTGAATTATTGGAAGCCATTTTACATCTCTGTTCATGCTTTTCACCTTGTGCATCTTTTTGCAATGCTGATTTCCCCATGGAGGCCCCTGGGAAAAAATTGGTTATTGTACTCCAATGCTTGTGTTATTTCAGGATTATTCCATTCTTCGGAGAGGAAGGCATAAACATGAAGATGGAGCCCAATCTACATGCAAGGGCCTTCTGACATTGAAAAGATAAAGTAAGGTGTCCATCCTATCTTTAGTTTTATTAAGTGAAAGTAAATGTCCTGTGTCACTTTGGAGAAATTCAGAAAAGGGTGAAAAAATGTCACCACAAAAGCAAGATAGAAGCAATATTGTACTAAGCGGTAATTTGCGAGTGAATTATTGGAAGCCATTTTATATCATTGTTGGTGCTTTTCACCTTGTGCATCTTTTTCCAATGCTGATTTCCCCATGGAGGCCCCTGGGAAGAAATTCTGTTTTTGTACTCCGATGCTTGCGTTGTTTCAGGTTTATTCCATTCCACATACTGATAGAAATATACATGAAGATGGGGCCCAATCTACATGCAAAACCTTCTGACATTGAAAAGGTAAAGTAAGGTGTCCATCCTAACTTTAGTTTTATTAAATGAAAGTAAACGTCCTGTGTCACTTTGTACAAATTCAGAAAAGGATGACAAAATGTCGTGACAAAAGCAAGATTGAAGCAATATTGTACTAAGGAATAATTTACTAGGGAATTATTGGAAACCATTTTATATCTCTGTTGGTGGTTTTCACCTTGTGCATCTTTTTCCACTGTTTATTTCCCCATTTAGGCCCCTGAAAAATAAATCTGTTATTGTACTCCATTGCTTGTTGTTTCAGGTTTATTCCATTCCATGGACTGATAGAAATCTACATGAAGATGGGTCCCAATCTACATGCAAAACCTTCTGACATTGAAAAGGTAAAGTAAGGTGTCCATCCTATCTTTAGTTTTATTAAATGAAAGTAAACATCCTGTGTCACTTTTGACAAATTCAGAAAAGGATGACAAAATGTCGTGACAAAAGCAAGATATAAGCAATATTGTACTAAGCAATAATTTACTTAGGAATTATTGGAAACCATTTTAGATCTCTGTTGGTGGTTTTCACCTTGTTCATCTTTTTCCACCTCTGATTTCCCCATGGAGGCCCCTGGGAAAAAAAGTATGTTATTGTACTCCAATGCTTGTGTTGTTTCATGATTATTCCATTCCACGGACAGGAAGGCATATGCATGAAGATTGGGCCCAATCTACATGCAAAAGCCTTCTGACATTGAAAAGGTTAAGTAAGGTGTCCATCCTATCTTTTTTTTTATTAAATGAAAGTAAACGTCCTGTGTCACTTTGTACAAATTCAGAAAAGGATGACAAAATATCGTCACAAAAGCAAGATAGTAGCAATATTGTACTAAGCAATAATTTACTAGGGAATTATTGGAAACCATTTTATATCTATGTTGGTTGTTTTCACCTTGTGCATCTTTTTCCACTGCTGATTTCCCCATTTAGGCCCCTGAAAAATAAATCTGTTATTGTACTCCATTGCTTGTTGTTTCAGGTTTATTCCATTCCACGGACTGATAGAAATATACATGAAGATTGGGCCCAATCTACATGCAAAACCTTCTGACATTGAAAAGGTAAAGTAAGGTGTCCATCCTATCTTTAGTTTTATTAAATGAAAGTAAACGTCCCGTGTCACTTTTGACAAATTCAGAAATGGATGACAAAATGTCGTGACAAAAGCAAGATAGAAGCAATATTGTACTAAGCGGTAATTTGCTAGTGAATTATTGGAAGCCATTTTATATCTCTGTGCATTTCACCTTGTGCATGTTTTTCCATTGCTGATTTCCCTATGGAGATCGCTGAAAGAAAATGTACTCCAATGTTTTTGTTGTTTCATGTTTATTCCATTCCACGGAGAGAATGGCATATTCATATAGATTACGCCCAATCTACATGCAGAAGCCTTCTTGACATTGGAAAGGTAAAAAAAGGTTTACAGCCTATCTTTAGTGTTATTAAATAAAAGTAAACGTCCTGTGTGACTTTGGACAAATTCAGAAAAGGATGACAAAATGTCGTGACAAAAGCAAGATAGAAGCAATATTGTACTAAGCTGTAATTTGCTAGTGAATTATTGGAAGCCATTTTATATCTCTTTTGGTGCATTTCACCTTGTGCATGTTTTTCCACTGCTGATTTCCCTATGGAGATCGCTGAAAGAAAATGTACTCCAGTGTTTTTGTTGTTTAATATTTATTCCATTCCACGGAGAGGATGGATCATTCATATAGATTGGGCCCAATCTACATGCAGAAGCCTTCTTGACATTGGAAAGGTAAAGAAAGGTTTACAGCCTATCTTTAGTGTTATTAAATGAAAGTAAACGTCCTGTGTGACTTTGGACAAATTCAGAAAAGGATGACAAAATGTCGTGACAAAAGCCAGATAGAATCAATATTGTACTAAGCGTTAATTTACTATTGAATTATTGGAAGCCATTTTACATCTCTGTTTGTGCTTTTCACCTTGTGCATCTTTTTCCAATGCTGATTTTCCCTTGGAGGCCCCTGGAAAAAATTGGTTATTGTACTCCAATGCTTGTGTTATTTCAGGATTATTCCATTCTTCGGAGAGGAAGGCATAAACATGAAGATGGAGCCGAATCTACATGCAAAAGCCTTCTGACATTGAAAAGATAAAGTAAGGTGTCCATCTTATCTTTAGTTTTATTAAGTGAAAGTAAATGTCCTGTGTCACTTTGGACAAATTCAGAAAAGAGTGACAAAATGTCACCACAAAAGCAAGATGGAAGCAATATTGTACTAAGCAATAATTTACTAAGGAATTATTGGAAACCATTTTATATCTCTGTTGGTGGTTTTCACCTTGTGCAGCTTTTTCCACCTCTGATTTCCCCATGGAGGCCCCTGGGAAAAGTAGTATGTTATACTCCAATGCTTGTGTTGTTTCATGATTATTCCATTCCACAGACAGGATGGCATATACATGAAGATTGGGCGCAATCTACATGCAAAAGCCTTCTGACATTGAAAAGGTTAAGTAAGGTGTCCATCCTATCTTTTTTTTTATTAAATGAAAGTAAACGTCCTGTGTCACTTTGTACAAATTCAGAAAAGGATGACAAAATGTCGTCACAAAAGCAAGATAGTAGCAATATTGTACTAAGCAATAATTTACTAGGGAATTATTGGAAACCATTTTATATCTATGTTGGTTGTTTTCACCTTGTGCATCTTTTTCCACTGCTGATTTCCCCATTTAAGCCCCTGAAAAATAAATCTGTTATTGTACTCCATTGCTTGTTGTTTCAGGTTTATTCCATTCCACGGACTGATAGGAATATACATGAAGATGGGTCCCAATCTACATGCAAAACCTTCTGACATTGAAAAGGTAAAGTAAGGTGTCCATCCTATCTTTAGTTTTATTAAATGAAAGTAAACATCCTGTGTAACTTTTGACAAATTCAGAAAAGGATGACAAAATGTCGTGACAAAAGCAAGATAGAAGCAATATTGTACTAAGCGGTAACTTGCTTGTGAATTATTGGAAGCCATTTTATATCTCTGTTGGTGCATTTCACCTTGTGCATGTTTTTCCAGTGCTGATTTCCCTATGGAGATCACTGAAAGAAAATGTACTCCAATGTTTTTGTTGTTTCATGTTTATTCCATTTCACGGAGAGAATGGCATATTCATATAGATTGGGCCCAATCTACATGCAGAAGCCTTCTTGACATTGGAACAGTAAAAAAAGGTTTACAGCCTATCTTTTGTGTTATTAAATGAAAGTAAACGTCCTGTGTGACTTTGGACAAATTCAGAAAAGGATGACAAAATGTCGTCACAAAAGCAAGATAGAATCAATATTGTACTAAGCGTTAATTTACTATTTAATTATTGGAAGCCATTTTACATCTCTGTTGGTGCTTTTCACCTTGTGCATCTTTTTGCAATGCTGATTTCCCCATGGAGGCCCCTGGGAAAAAATTGGTTATTGTACTCCAATGCTTGTGTTATTTCAGGATTATTCCATTCTTCGGAGAGGAAGGCATAAACATGAAGATGGAGCCCAATCTAGATGCAAGGGCCTTCTGACATTGAAAAGATAAAGTAAGGTGTCCATCCTATCTTTAGTTTTATTAAGTGAAAGTAAATGTCCTGTGTCACTTTGGACAAATTGAGAAAAGGGCGACAAAATGTCACCACAAAAGCAAGATAGAAGCAATATTGTACTAAGCGGTAATTTGCTAGTGAATTATTGGAAGCCATTTTACATCTCTGTTGGTGCTTTTCACCTTGTGCATCTTTTTCCAATGCTGATTTCCCCATGGAGGCCCCTGGGAAAAAAGTCTGTTATTGTACTCCGATGCTTGTGTTGTTTCAGGTTTATTCCATTCCACGTACTGATAGAAATAGACATGAAGATGGGGCCCAATCTACATGCAAAACCTTCTGACATTGAAAAGGTAAAGTAAGGTGTCCATCCTAACTTTAGTTTTATTAAATGAAAGTAAACGTCCTGTGTCACTTTGTACAAATTCAGAAAAGGATGACAAAATGTCGTGACAAAAGCAAGATTGAAGCAATATTGTACTAAGCAATAATTTACTAAGGAATTATTGGAAACCATTTTATATCTCTGTTGGTGGTTTTCACCTTGTGCAGCTTTTTCCACCTCTGATTTCCCCATGGAGGCCCCTGGGAAAAGAAGTATGTTATTATACTCCAATGCTTGTGTTGTTTCATGATTATTCCATTCCACGGACAGGACGGCATATACATGAAGATTGGGACCAATCTACATGCAAAAGCCTTCTGACATTGAAAAGGTTAAGTAAGGTGTCCATCCTATCCTTTTTTTTATTAAATGAAAGTAAACGTCCTGTGTGACTTTGGACAAATTCAGAAAAGGATGACAAAATGTCGTGACAAAAGCAAGATAGAAGCAATATTGTACTAAGCAATAATTTACTAAGGAATTTTTGGAAACCATTTTATATCTATGTTGGTGGTTTTCACCTTGTGCATCTTTTTCCACTGTTTATTTCCCCATTTAGGCCCCTGAAAAATAAATCTGTTATTGTACTCCATTGCTTGTTGTTTCAGGTTTATTCCATTCCATGGACTGATAGAAATATACATGAAGATGGGTCCCAATCTACATGCAAAACCTTCTGACATTGAAAAGGTAAAGTAAGGTGTCCATCCTATCTTTAGTTTTATTAAATGAAAGTAAACATCCTGTGTAACTTTTGACAAATTCAGAAAAGGATGACAAAATGTCCTCACAAAAGCAAGATAGAAGCAATATTGTACTAAGCGGTAATTTGCTAGTGAATTATTGGAAGCCATTTTATATCTCTTTTGGTGCATTTCATCTTGTGCATGTTTTTCCACTGCTGATTTCCCTATGGAGATCACTGAAAGAAAGTGTACTCCAATGTTTTTGTTGTTTAATGTTTATTCCATTCCACGGAGAGAATGGCATATTAATATAGATTGGGCCCAATCTACATGCAGAAGCCTTCTTGACATTGGAACGGTAAAAAAAAGGTTTACAGCCTATCTTTTGTGTTATTAAATGAAAGTAATCGTCCTGTGTGACTTTGGACAAATTCAGAAAAGGATGACAAAATGTCGTCACAAAAGCAAGATAGAATCAATATTGTACTAAGCGTTAATTTACTATTGAATTATTGGAAGCCATTTTACATCTCTGTTCATGCTTTTCACCTTGTGCATCTTTTTCCAATGCTGATTTCCCCATGGAGGCCCCTGGAAAAAATTGGTTATTGTACTCCAATGCTTGTGTTATTTCAGGATTATTCCATTCTTCGGAGAGGAAGGCATAAACATGAAGATGGAGCCCAATCTACATGCAAGGGCCTTCTGACATTGAAAAGATAAAGTAAGGTGTCCATCCTATCTTTAGTTTTATTAAGTGAAAGTAAATGTCCTGTGTCACTTTGGAGAAATTCAGAAAAGGGTGAAAAAATGTCACCACAAAAGCAAGATAGAAGCAATATTGTACTAAGCGGTAATTTGCGAGTGAATTATTGGAAGCCATTTTATATCATTGTTGGTGCTTTTCACCTTGTGCATCTTTTTCCAATGCTGATTTCCCCATGGAGGCCCCTGGGAAGAAATTCTGTTATTGTACTCCGATGCTTGCGTTGTTTCAGGTTTATTCCATTCCACATACTGATAGAAATATACATGAAGATGGGGCCCAATCTACATGCAAAACCTTCTGACATTGAAAAGGTAAAGTAAGGTGTCCATCCTAACTTTAGTTTTATTAAATGAAAGTAAACGTCCTGTGTCACTTTGTACAAATTCAGAAAAGGATGACAAAATGTCGTGACAAAAGCAAGATTGAAGCAATATTGTACTAAGGAATAATTTACTAGGGAATTATTGGAAACCATTTTATATCTCTGTTGGTGGTTTTCACCTTGTGCATCTTTTTCCACTGTTTATTTCCCCATTTAGGCCCCTGAAAAATAAATCTGTTATTGTACTCCATTGCTTGTTGTTTCAGGTTTATTCCATTCCATGGACTGATAGAAATCTACATGAAGATGGGTCCCAATCTACATGCAAAACCTTCTGACATTGAAAAGGTAAAGTAAGGTGTCCATCCTATCTTTAGTTTTATTAAATGAAAGTAAACATCCTGTGTCACTTTTGACAAATTCAGAAAAGGATGACAAAATGTCGTGACAAAAGCAAGATATAAGCAATATTGTACTAAGCAATAATTTACTTAGGAATTATTGGAAACCATTTTAGATCTCTGTTGGTGGTTTTCACCTTGTGCATCTTTTTCCACCTCTGATTTCCCCATGGAGGCCCCTGGGAAAAGAAGTATGTTATTATACTCCAATGCTTGTGTTGTTTCATGATTATTCCATTCCACGGACAGGACGGCATATACATGAAGATTGGGCCCAATCTACATGCAAAAGCCTTCTGACGTTGAAAAGGTTAAGTAAGGTGTCCATCCTATCTTTTTTTTTATTAAATGAAAGTAAACGTCCTGTGTCACTTTGTACAAATTCAGAAAAGGATGACAAAATATCGTAACAAAAGCAAGATAGTAGCAATATTGTACTAAGCAATAATTTACTAGGGAATTATTGGAAACCATTTTATATCTATGTTGGTTGTTTTCACCTTGTGCATCTTTTTCCACTGCTGATTTCCCCATTTAGGCCCCTGAAAAATAAATCTGTTATTGTACTCCATTGCTTGTTGTTTCAGGTTTATTCCATTCCACGGACTGATAGAAATATACATGAAGATTGGGCCCAATCTACATGCAAAACCTTCTGACATTGAAAAGGTAAAGTAAGGTGTCCATCCTATCTTTAGTTTTATTAAATGAAAGTAAACGTCCCGTGTCACTTTTGACAAATTCAGAAATGGATGACAAAATGTCGTGACAAAAGCAAGATAGAAGCAATATTGTACTAAGCGGTAATTTGCTAGTGAATTATTGGAAGCCATTTTATATCTCTTTTGGTGCATTTCATCTTGTGCATGTTTTTCCACTGCTGATTTCCCTATGGAGATCACTGAAAGAAAGTGTACTCCAATGTTTTTGTTGTTTAATGTTTATTCCATTCCACGGAGAGAATGGCATATTAATATAGATTGGGCCCAATCTACATGCAGAAGCCTTCTTGACATTGGAACGGTAAAAAAAGGTTTACAGCCTATCTTTTGTGTTATTAAATGAAAGTAAACGTCCTGTGTGACTTTGGACAAATTCAGAAAAGGATGACAAAATGTCGTCACAAAAGCAAGATAGAATCAATATTGTACTAAGCGTTAATTTACTATTGAATTATTGGAAGCCATTTTACATCTCTGTTGGTGCTTTTCACCTTGTGCATCTTTTTCCAATGCTGATTTCCCCATGGAGGCCCCTGGAAGAAATTGGTTATTGTACTCCAATGCTTGTGTTGTTTCAGGATTATTGCATTCTTCAGAGAGGAAGGCATAAACATGAAGATAGAGCCCAATCTACATGCAAAAGCCTTCTGACATTGAAAAGATAAAGTAAGGTGTCCATCCTATCTTTAGTGTTATTAAATGAAAGTAAACGTCCTGTGTGACTTTGGACAAATTCAGAAAAGGATGACAAAATGTCGTGACAAAAGCCAGATAGAATCAATATTGTACTAAGCGTTAATTTACTATTGAATTATTGGAAGCCATTTTACATCTCTGTTTGTGCTTTTCACCTTGTGCATCTTTTTCCAATGCTGATTTTCCCTTGGAGGCCCCTGGAAAAAATTGGTTATTGTACTCCAATGCTTGTGTTATTTCAGGATTATTCCATTCTTCGGAGAGGAAGGCATAAACATGAAGATGGAGCCGAATCTACATGCAAAAGCCTTCTGACATTGAAAAGATAAAGTAAGGTGTCCATCTTATCTTTAGTTTTATTAAGTGAAAGTAAATGTCCTGTGTCACTTTGGACAAATTCAGAAAAGAGTGACAAAATGTCACCACAAAAGCAAGATGGAAGCAATATTGTACTAAGCAATAACTTACTAAGGAATTATTGGAAACCATTTTATATCTCTGTTTGTGGTTTTCACTTTGTGCATCTTTTTCCACCTCTGATTTCCCCATGGAGGCCCCTGCGAAAAAAAGTATGTTATTGTACTCCAATGCTTGTGTTGTTTCATGATTATTCCATTCCACGGACAGGAAGGCATATACATGAAGATTGGGCCCAATCTACATGCAAAAACCTTCTGACATTGAAAAGGTTAAGTAAGGTGTCAATCCTATCTTTTTTTTTATTAAATGAAAGTAAACGTCGTGTGTCACTTTGTACAAATTCAGAAAAGGATGACAAAATGTCGTCACAAAAGCAAGATAGAAGCAGTATTGTAGTAAGCAATAATTTACTAGGGAATTATTGGATACTATTTTATATCTCTTGGTTGTTTTCACCTTGTGGATCTTTTTCTACTGCTGATTTCCCCATTTAGGCCCCTTAAAAATAAATCTGTTATTGTTCTCCAATGCTTGTTGTTTCAGGTTTATTCCATTCCACGGACTGATGGAAATATACATGAAGATGGGGCCTAATCTACATGCAAAACCTTCTGACATTGAAAAGGTAAAGTAAGGTGTCCATTCTATCTTTAGTTTTATTCAATGAAAGTAAACGTCCTGCGTCACTTTTGACAAATTCAGAAAAGGATGACAAAATGTCCTCACAAAAGCAAGATAGAAGCAATATTGTACTAAGCGGTAACTTGCTTGTGAATTATTGGAAGCCATTTTATATCTCTGTTGGTGCATTTCACCTTGTGCATGTTTTTCCACTGCTGATTTCCCTATGGAGATCACTGAAAGAAAATGTACTCCAATGTTTTTGTTGTTTCATGTTTATTCCATTCCACGGAGAGAATGGCATATTCATATAGATTGGGCCCAATCTACATGCAGAAGCCTTCTTGACATTGGAACGGTAAAAAAAGGTTTACAGCCTATCTTTTGTGTTATTAAATGAAAGTAAACGTCCTGTGTGACTTTGGACAAATTCAGAAAAGGATGACAAAATGTCGTCACAAAAGCAAGATAGAATCAATATTGTACTAAGCGTTAATTTACTATTGAATTATTGGAAGCCATTTTACATCTCTGTTGGTGCTTTTCACCTTGTGCATCTTTTTGCAATGCTGATTTCCCCATGGAGGCCCCTGGGAAAAAATTGGTTATTGTACTCCAATGCTTGTGTTATTTCAGGATTATTCCATTCTTCGGAGAGGAAGGCATAAACATGAAGATGGAGCCCAATCTACATGCAAGGGCCTTCTGACATTGAAAAGATAAAGTAAGGTGTCCATCCTATCTTTAGTTTTATTAAGTGAAAGTAAATGTCCTGTGTCACTTTGGACAAATTGAGAAAAGGGTGACAAAATGTCACCACAAAAGCAAGATAGAAGCAATATTGTACTAAGCGGTAATTTGCTAGTGAATTATTGGAAGCCATTTTACATCTCTGTTGGTGCTTTTCACCTTGTGCATCTTTTTCCAATGCTGATTTCCCCATGGAGGCCCCTGGGAAAAAAGTCTGTTATTGTACTCCGATGCTTGTGTTGTTTCAGGTTTATTCCATTCCACGTACTGATAGAAATAGACATGAAGATGGGGCCCAATCTACATGCAAAACCTTCTGACATTGAAAAGGTAAAGTAAGGTGTCCATCCTAACTTTAGTTTTATTAAATGAAAGTAAACGTCCTGTGTCACTTTGTACAAATTCAGAAAAGGATGACAAAATGTCGTGATAAAAGCAAGATAGAAGCAATATTGTACTAAGCAATAATTTACTAAGGAATTATTGGAAACCATTTTATATCTCTGTTGGTGGTTTTAACCTTGTGCATCTTTTTCCACTGCTGATTTCCCCATGGAGGCCCCTGGGAAAAAAAGTATGTTATTGTACTCCAATGCTTGTGTTGTTTCATGATTATTCCATTCCACGGACAGGAAGGCATATGCATGAAGATTGGGCCCAATCTACATGCAAAAGCCTTCTGACATTGAAAAGGTTAAGTAAGGTGTCCATCCTATCCTTTTTTTTATTAAATGAAAGTAAACGTCCTGTGTCACTTTGTACAAATTCAGAAAAGGATGACAAAATATCGTAACAAAAGCAAGATAGTAGCAATATTGTACTAAGCAATAATTTACTAGGGAATTATTGGAAACCATTTTATATCTATGTTGGTTGTTTTCACCTTGTGCATCTTTTTCCACTGCTGATTTCCCCATTTAGGCCCCTGAAAAATAAATCTGTTATTGTACTCCATTGCTTGTTGTTTCAGGTTTATTCCATTCCACGGACTGATAGAAATATACATGAAGATTGGGCCCAATCTACATGCAAAACCTTCTGACATTGAAAAGGTAAAGTAAGGTGTCCATCCTATCTTTTTTTTTATTAAATGAAAGTAAACGTCCTGTGTCACTTTGTACAAATTCAGAAAAGGATGACAAAATGTCGTGACAAAAGCAAGATAGAAGCAATATTGTACTAAGCGGTAATTTGCTAGTGAATTATTGGAAGCCATTTTATATCTCTGTGCATTTCACCTTGTGCATGTTTTTCCATTGCTGATTTCCCTATGGAGATCGCTGAAAGAAAATGTACTCCAATGTTTTTGTTGTTTCATGTTTATTCCATTCCACGGAGAGAATGGCATATTCATATAGATTGCGCCCAATCTACATGCAGAAGCCTTCTTGACATTGGAAAGGTAAAAAAAGGTTTACAGCCTATCTTTAGTGTTATTAAATAAAAGTAAACGTCCTGTGTGACTTTGGACAAATTCAGAAAAGGATGACAAAATGTCGTGACAAAAGCAAGATAGAAGCAATATTGTACTAAGCTGTAATTTGCTAGTGAATTATTGGAAGCCATTTTATATCTCTTTTGGTGCATTTCACCTTGTGCATGTTTTTCCACTGCTGATTTCCCTATGGAGATCGCTGAAAGAAAATGTACTCCAGTGTTTTTGTTGTTTAATATTTATTCCATTCCACGGAGAGGATGGATCATTCATATAGATTGGGCCCAATCTACATGCAGAAGCCTTCTTGACATTGGAAAGGTAAAGAAAGGTTTACAGCCTATCTTTAGTGTTATTAAATGAAAGTAAACGTCCTGTGTGACTTTGGACAAATTCAGAAAAGGATGACAAAATGTCGTGACAAAAGCCAGATAGAATCAATATTGTACTAAGCGTTAATTTACTATTGAATTATTGGAAGCCATTTTACATCTCTGTTTGTGCTTTTCACCTTGTGCATCTTTTTCCAATGCTGATTTTCCCTTGGAGGCCCCTGGAAAAAATTGGTTATTGTACTCCAATGCTTGTGTTATTTCAGGATTATTCCATTCTTCGGAGAGGAAGGCATAAACATGAAGATGGAGCCGAATCTACATGCAAAAGCCTTCTGACATTGAAAAGATAAAGTAAGGTGTCCATCTTATCTTTAGTTTTATTAAGTGAAAGTAAATGTCCTGTGTCACTTTGGACAAATTCAGAAAAGAGTGACAAAATGTCACCACAAAAGCAAGATGGAAGCAATATTGTACTAAGCAATAATTTACTAAGGAATTATTGGAAACCATTTTATATCTCTGTTGGTGGTTTTCACCTTGTGCAGCTTTTTCCACCTCTGATTTCCCCATGGAGGCCCCTGGGAAAAGTAGTATGTTATACTCCAATGCTTGTGTTGTTTCATGATTATTCCATTCCACAGACAGGATGGCATATACATGAAGATTGGTCGCAATCTACATGCAAAAGCCTTCTGACATTGAAAAGGTTAAGTAAGGTGTCCATCCTATCTTTTTTTTTATTAAATGAAAGTAAACGTCCTGTGTCACTTTCTACAAATTCAGAAAAGGATGACAAAATGTCGTCACAAAAGCAAGATAGTAGCAATATTGTACTAAGCAATAATTTACTAGGGAATTATTGGAAACCATTTTATATCTATGTTGGTGGTTTTCACCTTGTGCATCTTTTTCCACTGTTTATTTCCCCATTTAGGCCCCTGAAAAATAAATCTGTTATTGTACTCCATTGCTTGTTGTTTCAGGTTTATTCCATTCCATGGACTGATAGAAATATACATGAAGATGGGTCCCAATCTACATGCAAAACCTTCTGACATTGAAAAGGTAAAGTAAGGTGTCCATCCTATCTTTTTTTTTATTAAATGAAAGTAAACGTCCTGTGTCACTTTGTACAAATTCAGAAAAGGATGACAAAATGTCGTGACAAAAGCAAGATAGAAGCAATATTGTACTAAGCGGTAATTTGCTAGTGAATTATTGGAAGCCATTTTATATCTCTGTTGGTGCATTTCACCTTGTGCATGTTTTTCCACTGCTGATTTCCCTATGGAGATCACTGAAAGAAAATGTACTCCAATGTTTTTGTTGTTTCATGTTTATTCCATTCCACGGAGAGAATGGCATATTCATATAGATTGGGCCCAATCTACATGCAGAAGCCTTCTTGACATTGGAACGGTAAAAAAAGGTTTACAGCCTATCTTTTGTGTTATTAAATGAAAGTAAACGTCCTGTGTGACTTTGGACAAATTCAGAAAAGGATGACAAAATGTCGTCACAAAAGCAAGATAGAATCAATATTGTACTAAGCGTTAATTTACTATTGAATTATTGGAAGCCATTTTACATCTCTGTTGGTGCTTTTCACCTTGTGCATCTTTTTGCAATGCTGATTTCCCCATGGAGGCCCCTGGGAAAAAATTGGTTATTGTACTCCAATGCTTGTGTTATTTCAGGATTATTCCATTCTTCGGAGAGGAAGGCATAAACATGAAGATGGAGCCCAATCTAGATGCAAGGGCCTTCTGACATTGAAAAGATAAAGTAAGGTGTCCATCCTATCTTTAGTTTTATTAAGTGAAAGTAAATGTCCTGTGTCACTTTGGACAAATTGAGAAAAGGGCGACAAAATGTCACCACAAAAGCAAGATAGAAGCAATATTGTACTAAGCGGTAATTTGCTAGTGAATTATTGGAAGCCATTTTACATCTCTGTTGGTGCTTTTCACCTTGTGCATCTTTTTCCAATGCTGATTTCCCCATGGAGGCCCCTGGGAAAAAAGTCTGTTATTGTACTCCGATGCTTGTGTTGTTTCAGGTTTATTCCATTCCACGTACTGATAGAAATAGACATGAAGATGGGGCCCAATCTACATGAAAAACCTTCTGACATTGAAAAGGTAAAGTAAGGTGTCCATCCTAACTTTAGTTTTATTAAATGAAAGTAAACGTCCTGTGTCACTTTTGACAAATTCAGAGAAGGATGACAAAATGTCGTGATAAAAGCAAGATAGAAGCAATATTGTACTAAGCAATAATTTACTAAGGAATTATTGGAAACCATTTTATATCTCTGTTGGTGGTTTTAACCTTGTGCATCTTTTTCCACTGCTGATTTCCCCATGGAGGCCCCTGGGAAAAAAAGTATGTTATTGTACTCCAATGCTTGTGTTGTTTCATGATTATTCCATTCCACGGACAGGAAGGCATATGCATGAAGATTGGGCCCAATCTACATGCAAAAGCCTTCTGACATTGAAAAGGTTAAGTAAGGTGTCCATCCTATCTTTTTTTTTATTAAATGAAAGTAAACGTCCTGTGTCACTTTGTACAAATTCAGAAAAGGATGACAAAATGTCGTCACAAAAGCAAGATAGAAGCAATATTGTACTAAGCAATAATTTACTAGGGAATTATTGGAAACCATTTTATATCTCTGTTGGTGGTTTTCACCTTGTGCATCTTTTTCCACTGTTTATTTCTCCATTTAGGCCCCTGAAAAATAAATCTGTTATTGTACTCCATTGCTTGTTGTTTCAGGTTTATTCCATTCCATGGACTGATAGAAATATACATGAAGATGGGTCCCAATCTACATGCAAAACCTTCTGACATTGAAAAGGTAAAGTAAGGTGTCCATCCTATCTTTAGTTTTATTAAATGAAAGTAAACATCCTGTGTAACTTTTGACAAATTCAGAAAAGGATGACAAAATGTCCTCACAAAAGCAAGATAGAAGCAATATTGTACTAAGCGGTAATTTGCTAGTGAATTATTGGAAGCCATTTTATATCTCTTTTGGTGCATTTCATCTTGTGCATGTTTTTCCACTGCTGATTTCCCTATGGAGATCACTGAAAGAAAATGTACTCCAATGTTTTTGTTGTTTCATGTTTATTCCATTCCACGGAGAGAATGGCATATTCATATAGATTGGGCCCAATCTACATGCAGAAGCCTTCTTGACATTGGAAAGGTAAAAAAAGGTTTACAGCCTATCTTTTGTGTTATTAAATGAAAGTAAACGTCCTGTGTGACTTTGGACAAATTCAGAAAAGGATGACAAAATGTCGTCACAAAAGCAAGATAGAATCAATATTGTACTAAGCGTTAATTTACTATTGAATTATTGGAAACCATTTTACATCTCTGTTGGTGCTTTTCACCTTGTGCATCTTTTTCCAATGCTGATTTCCCCATGGAGGCCCCTGGGAAAAAATTGGTTATTGTACCTAAATGCTTGTGTTATTTCAGGATTATTCCATTCTTCGGAGAGGAAGGCATAAACATGAAGATGGAGCCCAATCTACATGCAAGGGCCTTCTGACATTGAAAAGATAAAGTAAGGTGTCCATCCTATCTTTAGTTTTATTAAGTGAAAGTAAATGTCCTGTGTCACTTTGGAGAAATTCAGAAAAGGGTGAAAAAATGTCACCACAAAAGCAAGATAGAAGCAATATTGTACTAAGCGGTAATTTGCTAGTGAATTATTGGAAGCCATTTTATATCTCTGTTGGTGCTTTTCTCCTTGTGCATCTTTTTCCAATGCTGATTTCCCCATGGAGGCCCCTGGGAAGAAATTCTGTTATTGTACTCCGATGCTTGCGTTGTTTCAGGTTTATTCCATTCCACATACTGATAGAAATATACATGAAGATGGGGCCCAATCTACATGAAAAACCTTCTGACATTGAAAAGGTAAAGTAAGGTGTCCATCCTAACTTTAGTTTTATTAAATGAAAGTAAACGTCCTGTGTCACTTTGTACAAATTCAGAAAAGGATGACAAAATGTCGTGACAAAAGCAAGATTGAAGCAATATTGTACTAAGGAATAATTTACTAGGGAATTATTGGAAACCATTTTATATCTATGTTGGTGGTTTTCACCTTGTGCATCTTTTTCCACTGTTTATTTCCCCATTTAGGCCCCTGAAAAATAAATCTGTTATTGTACTCCATTGCTTGTTGTTTCAGGTTTATTCCATTCCATGGACTGATAGAAATATACATGAAGATGGGTCCCAATCTACATGCAAAACCTTCTGACATTGAAAAGGTAAAGTAAGGTGTCCATCCTATCTTTAGTTTTATTAAATGAAAGTAAACATCCTGTGTCACTTTTGACAAATTCAGAAAAGGATGACAAAATGTCGTGACAAAAGCAAGATATAAGCAATATTGTACTAAGCAATAATTTACTTAGGAATTATTGGAAACCATTTTAGATCTCTGTTGGTGGTTTTCACCTTGTGCATCTTTTTCTACCTCTGATTTCCCCATGGAGGCCCCTGGGAAAAGAAGTATGTTATTATACTCCAATGCTTGTGTTGTTTCATGATTATTCCATTCCACTGACAGGACGGCATATACATGAAGATTGGGCCCAATCTACATGCAAAAGCCTTCTGACATTGAAAAGGTTAAGTAAGGTGTCCATCCTATCTTTTTTTTTATTAAATGAAAGTAAACGTCCTGTGTCACTTTGTACAAATTCAGAAAAGGATGACAAAATATCGTCACAAAAGCAAGATAGTAGCAATATTGTACTAAGGAATAATTTACTAGGGAATTATTGGAAACCATTTTATATCTATGTTGGTGGTTTTCACCTTGTGCATCTTTTTCCACTGCTGATTTCCCCATTTAAGCCCCTGAAAAATAAATCTGTTATTGTACTCCATTGCTTGTTGTTTCAGGTTTATTCCATTCCACGGACTGATAGGAATATACATGAAGATGGGGCCCAATCTACATGCAAAACCTTCTGACATTGAAAAGGTAAAGTAAGGTGTCCATCCTATCTTTAGTTTTATTAAATGAAAGTAAACATCCTGTGTCACTTTTGACAAATTCAGAAAAGGATGACAAAATGTCGTGACAAAAGCAAGATAGAAGCAATATTGTACTAAGCGGTAACTTGCTTGTGAATTATTGGAAGCCATTTTATATCTCTGTTGGTGCATTTCACCTTGTGCATGTTTTTCCAGTGCTGATTTCCCTATGGAGATCACTGAAAGAAAATGTACTCCAATGTTTTTGTTGTTTCATGTTTATTCCATTCCACGGAGAGAATGGCATATTCATATAGATTGGGCCCAATCTACATGCAGAAGCCTTCTTGACATTGGAAAGGTAAAAAAAGGTTTACAGCCTATCTTTTGTGTTATTAAATGAAAGTAAACGTCCTGTGTGACTTTGGACAAATTCAGAAAAGGATGACAAAATGTCGTCACAAAAGCAAGATAGAATCAATATTGTACTAAGCGTTAATTTACTATTGAATTATTGGAAGCCATTTTACATCTCTGTTGGTGCTTTTCACCTTGTGCATATTTTTCCAGTGCTGATTTCCCCATGGAGGCCCCTGGGAAAAAATTGGTTATTGTACTCCAATGCTTGTGTTATTTCAGGATTATTCCATTCTTCGGAGAGGAAGGCATAAACATGAAGATGGAGCCCAATCTAGATGCAAGGGCCTTCTGACATTGAAAAGATAAAGTAAGGTGTCCATCCTATCTTTAGTTTTATTAAGTGAAAGTAAATGTCCTGTGTCACTTTGGACAAATTCAGAAAAGGGTGAAAAAATGTCACCACAAAAGCAAGATAGAAGCAATATTGTACTAAGCGGTAATTTGCGAGTGAATTATTGGAAGCCATTTTATATCATTGTTGGTGCTTTTCACCTTGTGCATCTTTTTCCAATGCTGATTTCCCCATGGAGGCCCCTGGGAAGAAATTCTGTTATTGTACTCCGATGCTTGCGTTGTTTCAGTTTTATTCCATTCCACATACTGATAGAAATATACATGAAGATGGGGCCCAATCTACATGAAAAACCTTCTGACATTGAAAAGGTAAAGTAAGGTGTCCATCCTAACTTTAGTTTTATTAAATGAAAGTAAACGTCCTGTGTCACTTTGTACAAATTCAGAAAAGGATGACAAAATGTCGTGACAAAAGCAAGATAGAAGCAATATTGTACTAAGGAATAATTTACTAGGGAATTATTGGAAACCATTTTATATCTATGTTGGTGGTTTTCACCTTGTGCATCTTTTTCCACTGTTTATTTCCCCATTTAGGCCCCTGAAAAATAAATCTGTTATTGTACTCCATTGCTTGTTGTTTCAGGTTTATTCCATTCCATGGACTGATAGAAATCTACATGAAGATGGGTCCCAATCTACATGCAAAACCTTCTGACATTGAAAAGGTAAAGTAAGGTGTCCATCCTATCTTTAGTTTTATTAAATGAAAGTAAACATCCTGTGTCACTTTTGACAAATTCAGAAAAGGATGACAAAATGTCGTTACAAAAGCAAGATATAAGCAATATTGTACTAAGCAATAATTTACTTAGGAATTATTGGAAACCATTTTAGATCTCTGTTGGTGGTTTTCACCTTGTGCATCTTTTTCCACCTCTGATTTCCCCATGGAGGCCCCTGGGAAAAGAAGTATGTTATTATACTCCAATGCTTGTGTTGTTTCATGATTATTCCATTCCACGGACAGGACGGCATTTACATGAAGATTGGGCCCAATCTACATGCAAAAGCCTTCTGACATTGAAAAGGTTAAGTAAGGTGTCCATCCTATCTTTTTTTTTATTAAATGAAAGTAAACGTCCTGTGTCACTTTGTACAAATTCAGAAAAGGATGACAAAATATCGTCACAAAAGCAAGATAGTAGCAATATTGTACTAAGCAATAATTTACTAGGGAATTATTGGAAACCATTTTATATCTATGTTGGTGGTTTTCACCTTGTGCATCTTTTTCCACTGCTGATTTCCCCATTTAGGCCCCTGAAAAATAAATCTGTTATTGTACTCCATTGCTTGTTGTTTCAGGTTTATTCCATTCCACGGACTGATAGAAATATACATGAAGATTGGGCCCAATCTACATGCAAAACCTTCTGACATTGAAAAGGTAAAGTAAGGTGTCCATCCTATCTTTAGTTTTATTAAATGAAAGTAAACGTCCTGTGTCACTTTTGACAAATTCAGAAATGGATGACAAAATGTCGTGACAAAAGCAAGATAGAAGCAATATTGTACTAAGCGGTAATTTGCTAGTGAATTATTGGAGGCCATTTTATATCTCTGTTGGTGCATTTCAACTTGTGCATGTTTTTCCATTGCTGATTTCCCTATGGAGATCACTGAAAGAAAGTGTACTCCAATGTTTTTGTTGTTTAATGTTTATTCCATTCCACGGAGAGAATGGCATATTAATATAGATTGGGCCCAATCTACATGCAGAAGCCTTCTTGTCATTGGAACGGTAAAAAGAGGTTTACAGCCTATCTTTTGTGTTATTAAATGAAGGTAAACGTCCTGTGTCACTTTTGACAAATTCAGAAAAGGATCACAAAATGTCGTGACAAAAGCAAGATAGAATCAATATTGTAATAAGCGTTAATTTACTATTGAATTATTGGAAGCCATTTTACATCTCTGTTCATGCTTTTCACCTTGTGCATCTTCTTCCAATGCTGATTTCCCCATGGAGGCCCCTGGGAAAAAATTGGTTATTGTACTCCAATGCTTGTGTTATTTCAGGATTATTCCATTCTTCGGAGAGGAAGGCATAAACATGAAGATGGAGCCCAATCTACATGCAAAACCTTCTGACATTGAAAAGGTAAAGTAAGGTGTCCATCTTATCTTTTGTTTTATTAAATGAAAGTAAACGTCCTGTGTCACTTTGTACAAATTCAGAAAAGGATGACAAAATGTCGTGACAAAAGCAAGATTGAAGCAATATTGTAGTAAGCAATAATTTACTAAGGAATTATTGGAAACCATTTTATATCTCTGTTGGTTGTTTTCACCTTGTGCATCTTTTTCCACTGCTGATTTCCCCATGGAGTCCTCTGGGAGAAAAGTATGTTATTATACTCCAATGCTTGTGTTGTTTCATGATTATTCCATTCCATGGACAGGAAGGCGTATACATAAAGATTGGGCCCAATCTACATGCAAAAGCCTTCTGACATTGAAAAGGTTAAGTAAGGTGTCCATCCTATCTTTTTTTTTATTAAATGAAAGTAAACGTCCTGTCTCACTTTGTACAAATTCAGAAAAGGATGAAAAAATGTCATCACAAAAGCAAGATAGAAGCAATATTGTGCTAAGCAATAATTTACTAGGGAATTATTGGAAACCATTTTATATCTCTGTTGGTGGTTTTCACCTTGTGCATCTTTTTCCACTGCTGATTTCCCCATTTAGGCCCCTGAAACAACAAATTCAGACAAGGATGACAAAATGTCCTAACAAAAGCAAGATGGAAGCAATATTGTACTAAGCGGTTATTTGCTAGTGAATTATTGGAAGCCATTTTATATCTCTGTTGGTACATTTCACCTTGTGCATCTTTTTCCAATGCTTATTTCCCCATGGAGGCCCCTGGAAAAGATTGGTTATTGTACTCCAATGCTTGTGTTATTTCAGGATTATTCCATTCGACGGAGAGGAAGGCATATACATGAAGATGGTGCCCAATCTACATGCAAAATCCTTCTGACATTGAAAAGATAAATTAAGGTGTCCATCCTATGTTTAGTTTTTTTAGTTGAAAGTAAATGTCCTGTGTCACTTTTGGCAAATTCAGAAAAGGGTGACAAATTGTTGTCACAAAAGCAAGATAAAATCAATATTGTAATAAGCGGTACTTTCCTAGGGAATTATAGGAAACCATTTTACATCTCTGTTGGTGCTTTTCACCTTGTGCATCTTTTTCCACTGCTTATTTTACCCAATGCTGCCCCTGGAAAAAAACTCTGTTATTGTACTCTAATGCTTGTGTTGTTTCATGATTATTCCATTCCACGGACAGGAAGGCATATACATTAAAATGGGGCCCAATCTTCATGCAAAAGCCTTCTGACATTGAAAAGGTAACATAAGGTGTCCATCCTATCTTTAGTTTTATTAAATGAAAGTAAACACCCTGTGTCACTTTGGACAAATTCAGAAAAGGATGACAAAATGTTGTCACAAAATCAAGATAGATTCAATGTTGTACTAAGCATTAATTTACTGGGGAATTATTGGAAACCATTTTACATCTCTGTTTGTTGTTTTCAACTTGTGCATCTTTTTCCACTGCTGATTTCCCCATTGAGGTCACTGAAAAAAAATGTACCCCAATTCTTTTGTTGTTTCATGTTTATTCCATCCCACTGAGTGGAAGGTATATTCATGTAGATTGGGCGCAATCTACATGCATAAACCTTCCTAATATTGGAAAGTTAAAGAAAGGTGTCCAGCCTATCTTTAGTTTTATTAAATGAAAGTAAACGTCCTGTGTCACTTTGGAGAAATTCAGAAAAGGATGACAAAATGTCCTGACAAAAGCAAGATAGAAGCAATATTGTACTAAGCGATACGTTGCTAGTAAATTATTGGAAGCCATTTTACATCTCTGTGTGTGCTTTTCACCTTGTGCATGTTTTTCCACTGCTGATTTCCCCATGGAGACCCCTGGAAAAAAATCTGTTATTGTACTCCAATGCTTGTTGTTTCATGATTATTCCATTCCACGGACAGGAAGGCATATTCATGTAGATGGGGCCCAATCTACGTGCTAAAGCCTTCCTGACATTGGAATGCATCAAACACAAAACAACACAAGCAATGTTCTCCAATGCTTTTGTTGTTTCATGTTTACTCTATTCTACGGAGAGGAAGGCATATTCATGTAGATGGATCCCAGTATACATGGATAAGCCTTCCAGACATTGGAAAGGTAAAGAAAGGTTTTGGCCTGACATTAGTTTTATTAAATGAAAGAAAACGTCCTTTGTCACTTTTGACAAATTAAGAAAATGATGGCAAAATGTCCTCATAAAAGCGATTGAAGCAATATTGTACTAAGCGGTAATTAGCTAGTGAATTATTGAAAGCCATTTTATATCTCTGTTGGTGCATTGAGCCTTGTGCATGTTTTTCCACTGCTGATTTCCCCATGGATGTCTCAGAAAAGAAATGTACCCAATGCTTTTGTTGTTTCATGTTTATTCAATCCCACTGAGAGTAAGGAATATTCATGTAGATTGGGCCCAATCTACATGCATAAGCCTTTCTCATATTGGAAAGTTAGAGAAAGGTTTCCAGCCTATCGTTAGTTTTATAAAATGAAAGTAAACGTCCTCTATTACTTTGGACAAATTTCAGAAAAGGATGACAAAATGTCGTCACAAAAGCAAGATAGAAGCAATATTGTACTAAGAGGTAATTTTCTAGTGAATTATTGGAACCCATTTTATATCTCTGTTGGTGTATTTCACCTTGAGCATGTTTTTCCACTGCTGATTTCCCCATGGAGGCCCCTGGAAAAAAATCTGTTATTCTACTCCAATGCTTGTGTTGTTTGATGATTATTCCATTCCACGTACAGGAAGGCATATTCATGTAGATAGGGCCCAATCTACCTGCAATAGCCTTCCTGACATTGGAATGCAACAAACACAAAACAGCACAAGCAATGTACTCCAATGCTTTTCTTGTTTTATGTTTACTCTATTCTACGGAGAGGAAGGCATATTAATGTAGATGGATCCCAGTATACATGCATAAGCCTTCCTGACATTGGAAAGGTGAAGAATGGTGTCGGCCTAACATTAGTTTTATTAAATGAAAGAAAACGTCCTTTGTCACTTTGGACAAATTCAGAAAACGATGACAAAATGTTCTCACAAAAGCGATAGAAGCAATATTGTACTAAGCAGTAATTTGCTAGTGAATTATTGGAAGCTATTTTATATCTCTGTTGGTGCATTTCACTTTGTGCATGATTTTCCACTGCTGATTTCCCCATGGAGGGCACTGAAAAACAATGTACCCCAATGCCTTTGTTGTTTCATGTTTATTCCATCCCACTGAGAGGCATTCATATTCATGTAGATTGGGCCCAATCTACATGCATAAGCCTTCCTAATAATGGAAATTTAAAGAAAGGTTTCCACCCTATCTTTAGTTTTATTAAATGAAAGCAAACGTGCTGTGTCACTTTGGAAAAATTCAGAAAAGGATGACAAAATGTCGTCACAAAAGCAAGATAGAAGCAATATTGTACTAAGTGGTAATTTACTAGTTAACTATTGGAAGCCATTTTACATCTCTGTTTGTCCTTTTCACCTTTTGCATGTTTTTCAAGTGCTGATTTGCCCATGGAGGCCCCTGGAAAAAAATCTGTTATTGTACTCCAATGCTTGTTGTTTCATGATTATTCCATTCCACGGACAGGGAGGCATATTCATGTAGATGGGGCCCAATCTACGTGCTAAAGCCTTCCTGACATTGGAATGCAACAAACACAAAACAACACAAGCAATGTACTCCAATGCTTTTGTTGTTTCATGTTTACTCTATTCTACGGAGAAGAAGGCATATTCATGTAGATGGATCCCAGTATACATGCATAAGCCTTCCTGACATTGGAAAGGTAAAGAAAGGTGTTGGCCTAATATTAGTTTTATTAAATGAAAGAAAACGTCCTTTGTCACTTTGGACAAATTGAGAAAATGATGACAAAATGTCCTCACAAAGGCAATGGAAGCAATATTGTACTAAGCGCTAATTAGCTAGTGAATATTTGGAAGCCATTTTATATCTCTGTTGGTGCATTTCACCTTGTGCATGTTTTTCCACTGCTGATATCCCCATGGAGATACTGAAATAAAATGTACTCCAATGTTTTAGTAGTTTCATGTTTATTCCATTCCATGGACAGGAAGGCATATTCATGTAGATGGGGCCCAATCTACATGTAAAGGCCTTCCTGACATTGGAATGCAACAAACACAAAACAACACAAGCAATGTACTCCAATGCTTTTGTTGTTTCATGTTTATTCCATCCCACTGAGAGGAAGTCATATTCATGTAGATTGGGCCCAATCTACATGCATAGGCCTTCCTAATAATGGAAAGTTAAAGAAAGGTGTCCAGCCTATCTTTAGTTTTATAAAATGAAAGTAAATGTCCTCTTTGACTTTGGAGAGATTCAGAAAAGAATAACAAGATTTGTCACAAAAGTAAGATAGAAGCAATATTGTACTAAGCAGTAATTTGCTAGTGAATTATTGGAAGCCATTTTATATCTCTGTTGGTGTATTTCACCTTGTGCATGTTTTTCCACTGCTGATATCCCCATGGAGATCACTGAAAAAAAATTTACTCCAATGTTTTTGTAGTTTCTTGTTTATTCCATTCCACGGAGAGAAAGGGATATTCATATAGATTCGGCCCAATCTACATACAGAAGCTTTCTTAACATTGGAATGCAAGAAACAGAAAAGAAGAGAAGTAATGCACTCCAATGCTTTTGTTGTTTCATGTTAATTCCCTTCCACGGAGAGAAAGGCGTATTGATATAGATTGGGCCCAATCTACATGCATAAGCCTTCTTGACGTTGGAATGCAGCAAACAAAAACAACAGAAGCAATGCTCTCCAATGCTTTTGTTTTTTGATTTTTATTCCATCCCACTGAGGGGAAGGCATATTCATGTAGATTGTGCCCAATCTACATGCATAAACCTTCCTGTCATTGGAAAGGTAAAGAAAGGTGTCCAGCCTATCTTTAGTTTTATTAAATGAAAGTAAACGTCCTGTGTCACTTTGGACAAATTCAGAAAAGGATTTCAAAATGTCGTCACAAAAGCAAGATAGAAGCAATATTGTACTAAGCGGTAATTTACTAGTTAATTATGGGAAGCCAGTTTACATCTCTGTTGGTGCTTTTCACCTTGTGCATGTTTTTCCACTGCTGATTTCACCATGGAGGCCCCTGGAAAACAATCTGTTATTGTACTCCAATGCTTGTGTTGTTTCAAGGTTATTCCATTCCACGGACAGGAAGGCATATTCATATAGATGGGGCCCAATCTATGTGCTAAAGCCTTCCTGACATTGTAATGCAATAAACACAAAACAACACAAGCAATGTACTCCAATACTTTTGTTGTTTCATGTTTACTCTATTCCTCGGAGAGGAAGGCATATTCATGTGGATTGATCCCAGTATACATGCATAAGCCTTCCTGACATTGGAAAGGTAAAGAAAGGTGTCAGCCTAACATTAGTTTTATTAAATGAAAGAAAACGTCCTTTTTCCGTTTGGACAAATTCAGAAAATGATAACAAAATGTCCTCACAAAAGCGATAGAAGCAATATTGTACTAAGTTGTAATTTGCTAGTGAATTATTGAAAGCCATTTTATATCTCTGTTGGTGCATTTCACCTTGTGCATTTTTTTCCACTGCTGATTTCCCGATGGAGGTCACTGAAGAAAATATACTCCAATGCTTTTGTTGTTTCATGTTTATTCCATCCCACTGAGAGGAAGGCATATTCATGTAGATTGCACCCGATCTACATGCATATGCCTTTCTGATATTGGAAAGTTAAAGAAAGGTGTACAGCCTGTCTTTAGTTTTATAAAATGAAAGTAAACATCCTCCATGACTTTGGAGAAATTTAGAAAAGGATGACAAAATATCGTCACAAAAGCGAGATAGTAGCAATATTGTACTAAGCAGTAATTTGCTAGTGAATTATTGGAAGCTATTTTATTTCTCTGTTGGTGCATTTCACCTTGTGCATTTTCTTCCACTGCTGATTTCCCCATGGAGATCACTAAAAAGAAATGTACTCCAATGTTTTTGTTGTTTCGTGTTTATTCCATTCCACGCAGAGAAAGGCATACTCATATAGATTGGGCCCAATCTACATGCAGAAGCATTCTTGACATTTGAATGCAAGAAACAGAAAAGAAGAGAAGCAATGCAATCCAGTGCATTTGTTGTTTCATTTTTATTCCATGCATCTGAGAGGAAGGCATATTCATGTAGATTGGGCCCAATCTACATGCATAAGCCTTCCTGACATTGGAAAGTTAAAGAAAGGTTTACATCCTATCTTAAGTTTTATTAAATTAAAGTAAACGTCCTGTGTTACTTTGGAGAATTCAGAAAAGGATGACAAAATGTCATCACGAAAGCAAGATAGAAGCAATATTGTACTAAGCGGTAATTTGCTAGTTAATTATTGGAAGCCATTTTATATCTCTGTTGGTGCATTTCACTTTGTGCATGTCTTTCTACTGCTTATTTCCCCAATGAGGTCACTGAAAAACAATGTAGCCCAATACCTTTCTTGTTTCATGTTTATTCCAACCCACTGAGAGGTGGGCATATTCATGTAGATTGGGCCCAATCTACATGCATAAGCCTTCCTAATATTGGAAATTTAAAGAAAGGTTTTCACCCTATCTGTAGTTTTATTAAATGAAAGCAACAGTGCTGTGTCACTTTGCAAAAATTCAGAAAAGGATGACAAAATGTCGTCTCAAAAGCAACATAGAAGCAATATTGTACTAAGCAGTAATATACTAGTTAATTATATGAAGCCATTTTACATCTCTGTTGGTGCTTTTCTCCTTGTGCATTTTTTTCCACTGCTGATTTCCCCATGGAGGCCCCTGGAAAAAAATCTGTTATTGTACTCCAATGCTTGTTGTTTCATGATTATTCCATTCCACGGACAGGAAGGCATATTCATGTAGATGGGGCCCAATCAACGTGCAAAAGCCTTCCTGACATTCAAATGCAACAAACACAAAACAACACAAGCAATGTACTCCAATGCTTTTGTTGTTTCATGTTTACTCTATTCTACGGAGAGGAAGGCATATTCATGTAGATGGATCCCAGTATACATGCATAAGCCTTCCTGACATTGGAAAGGTAGAGAAAGGTGTCGGCCTAACATTAGTTTATTAAATGAAAGAAAACGTCCTTTGTCACTTTGGACAAATTGAGAAAATGATGACAAAATGTCCTCACAAAAGCAATGGAAGCAATATTGTACTAAGCGCTAATTAGCTAGTGAATATTTGGAAGCCATTTTATATCTCTGTTTGTGCATTTCACTTTGTGCATGTTTCTCCACTGCTGATTTCCCCATGGTGATCACTGAACAAAATGTACTCCAATGCTTTTGTTGTTTCATGTTTATTCCATCCCACTGAGAGGAGGGCATATTCATGTAGGTTGGGTCCAATCTACATGCATAAGCCTTTCTAATAATGGAAAGTTAAAGAAAGGTGTCCAGCCTATCTTTAGTTTTATACAATGAAAGTAAACGTCCTCTATTACTTTGGAAATATTTAGAGAAGGATGACAAAATTTGTCACAAAAGCAAGATAGAAGCAATATTGTACTAAGCAGTAATTTGCTAATGAATTATTGAAAGCCATTTTATATCTTTGTTTGTGCATTTCACCTTGTGCATTTTTTTCCACTGCTGATTTCCCCATGGAGTTCACTGAAGAAAATGTACTCCAATGCTTTTGTTGCATCATGTTTATTCCATCCCACTGAGAGGAATGCATATTCATGTAGATTGGGCCCAATCTACATGCATAAGCCTTTCTGATATTGGAAAGTTAAAGAAAGGTGTACAGCCTGTCTTTAGTTTTATAAAATGAAAGTAAACATCCTCCATGACTTTGGAGAAATTTAGAGAAGGATGACAAAATGTCGTCACAAAAGCGAGATTGTAGCATTATTGTACTAAGCAGTAATTTGCTAGTGAATTATTGGAAGCTATTTTATTTCTCTGTTGGTGCATTTCACCTTGTGCATTTTTTTCCACTGCTGATTTACCCATGGAGATCACTAAAAAAAAATGTACTCCAATGTTTTTGTTGTTTCGTGTTTATTCCATTCCACGGAGAGAAAGTCATACTCATATAGATTGGGCCCAATCTACATGCATTAGCCTTCTTGACATTTGAATGCAAGAAACAGAAAAGAAGAGAAGGAATGCAATCCAATGCGTTTGTTGTTTCATTTTTATTCCATCCCACTGAGACGAAGGCATATTCATGTAGATTGGACCCAATCTACATGCATAAGCCTTCCTGACATTGGAAAGGTAAAGAAAGGTTTACATCCTATCTTAAGTTTTATTAAATTAAAGTAAACGTCCTGTGTCACTTTGGAGAAATTCAGAAAAGGATGACGAAATGTCATCACAAAAGCTAGATAGAAGCAATATTGTACTAAGCGGTAATTTACTAGTTAATTATTGGAAGCCATTTTACATCTCTGTTGGTTCTATTCACCTTGTGCATGTTTTTCCACTGCTGATTTCGCCATGGAGGCCCCTGAAAAAAAATCTGTTATTGTGCTCCAATGCTTGTGTTGTTTCATGATTATTCCATTCCACGGACAGGAGGGCATATTCATGTAGATGGGGCCCAATCTACGTGCAAAAGCCTTCCTGACATTGGAATGCAACAAACACAAAACAACACAAGCAATGTACTCCAATGCTTTTGTTGTTTCATGTTTCCTCTATTCTACTGAGAGGAAGGCATATTCATGTAGATGGATCCCAGTATACATGCATATTCCTTTCTGAAATTGGAAAGGTAAAGAAAGGTGTCGGCCTAACATTAGTTTTATTAAATGAAAGAAAACGTCCTTTGTCACTTTGGACAAATTGAGAAAATGATGACAAAATGTCCTCACAAAAACGATAGAAGTAATATTGTACTAAGCGGTATTTTGCTAGTGAATTATTGGAAGCCATTTTACATCTCTGTTGGTGCTTTTTACCTTGTGCATCTTTTTCCACTGCTGATTTCCTCATGGAGGCCCCTGTACTCCAATGCTTGTGTTGTTTCATGATTATTCCATTCCTTGGACAGGAAGGCATATTCATGTAGATATTTTATATCTGTGTTGGTGCATTTCACCTTGTGCATTTTTTTCCACTGCTTATTTCCCCATGGATATCACTGAGAAAAAAAATGTACTCCAATGTTTTTTTTGTTTCATGTTTATTCCATTCCACGGAGAGAAAGTCATATTCATATAGATTGGGCCCAATCTACATGCAGAAGCCTTCTTGACATTGGGATGCAAGAAACAGAAAAAAAGAGAAGCAATGCAATCCAATGCTTTTGTTGTTTCATTTTTATTCCATCCCACGGAGAGAAAAGCATATTCATGTAGATTGGGCCCAATTTACATGCATAAGCCTTCCTGACATTGGAAAGTTAAAGAAAGGTTTACAGCCTATCTTCAGTTTTACTAAATGAAAGTAAACGTCCTGTGTCAATTTGGAGAAATGCAGAAAAGGATGACAAAATATCGTCACAAAAGCAAGATAGAAGCAATATTGTACTTAAGCTGTAATTTACTAGTGAATTATTGGAAGGCATTTTACATCTCTGTTGTTGCTTTTCACCTTGTGCATCTTTTTCCAATGCTGATTTCGCCATGGAGGCCCCTGGAAAAAAATCTGTTATTGTACTCTAATGCTTGTTGTTTCATGATTATTCCATTCCACGGACAGGAAGGTATATTCATGTAGATGGGGCCCTTTCTATATGCAAAATCCTTCCTGACATTGGAATGCAACAAACACAAAACAACACAAGCAATGTACTCCAATGGTTTTGTTGTTTCATGTTTACTCTTTTCTACAGAGAGGAATCCATATTCATGTAGATGGATCCCAGTACGCATGCATAAACCTTGCTGACATTGGAAAGGTAAAGAAAGGTGTCTGCCTATCTTTAGTTTTATTAAATGAAAGTAAACGTCCTCTGTCATTTTTCACAAATTCAGAAATGGATGACAAAATGTCGTCACAAAAGCAAGATAGAAGTAATATTGTACTAAGCGGTAATTTACTAGTTAATTATTGGAAGCCATTTTACATCTCTGTTGGTGCTTTTCACCTTGTGCATATTTTTTCCACTGCTGATTTCCCCATGGAAGCCACTGAAAAAAAAAAAATCTTTGCTACATAAAGTCGACATTTCTGAATTTGTATCTCTTTCAACCGATCGTAACCAAGATTCCCATTCCGTCCTTTCTTGCCATAACAAACTGAAACTACAAAAACCTGGCATTTTCACGAATGCAGCAATATCAAATCGACTATAATGTCTAAAACACAAATATTACCGCTTTGAAGACAAAGACTCGCGCTCTGCATGGCAACGACATTTCATGTAATTTACAGACCTCTGATCTTGCAAATTGTCTGTTAACTTATCCCTCGTCAAAAGTCTGCCGATTCGGTACATCCATATTAGTGAATTATTCGGTGGAGTACATGTCTTCTCTGCAATGGACATTCCTGTTGAATGCTTCAGTTTGGGTTGCTCGACTTGTTTGCTGCTTGTTCTATTGCATTATCAGGAAGGCATATCCATGTAGACTGGGCCCCATCTACATGAATATGCCTTCCTGTCCGTGGAATGGAATAAACATGAAACAACACAAGGATTGGAGTGCATTGCTTGTGTTATTTTGTGTTTGCTGCATTCCAATGTCAGCAAGGCTTCTGCATGTAGATTGGGCCCCATCTACATGAATATGCCTTCCTGTCCATGGAATGGAATAACCATCAAACAACACAAGCATCAGAGTGTATTGCTTGTTTTTGTTTTGTGTTTGTTTCATTCCAATTCAGCAAGTCTTCTACATGTAGATTGGGACCCATCTACATGAATATGCCTTCCTGTCTGTGGAATGGAATAAACATGAAAGAACTTAAGCATTGGAGTGGATTGCTTCTTTTTTCTTTTGTGTTTGTTCCACTCCAACGCCAGGAAGGCTTTTGTATGTAGATTGGGCCCCATCTACATGAATATGCCTTCGAGTCTGTGCAATGGAATGAACATGACACAACACAAGCATTGGAGTAAATTATTTGTGTTGTTTTGTGTTTGTTGCATTCCAATATCAAGGACACTTATGCATGCGGATTGTACCCCATCTACATGAATATGACTTCCCGTCTGTGCAATGGAATAAACATGAAACGACACAAGGATTGGAATGCATTGCTTATATTGTTTTGTGCTTGTTGCATTCCAATGTCAGGAAGGCTTATGCATGTAGATTAGGCCCCATTAACATGAATATGCCTTCCTGTCCGTGGAATTGAATAAACTTGAAACAACACATGCATCATGGTGCATTGCTTGTTTTTCTTTTGTGTTTGCTGCATTTCAATGTCAGGAAGGCTTATGCATGTAGATTGGGCCCCATCTACATGAATATGCCTTCCTGTCCGTGGAATGTAATAAACATGAAACAACACAAGCATTGGAGTGCATCGTTTGTGTTGTTTTGTGTTTGTTGCCTTCCAATGTCAGAAAGGTTTCTGCATGTAGATCGGGCCCCATCTACATGAATATGCCTTCCTGTTCGTGGAATGGAATAAACATTAAACAACACAAGCATTGGAGTGCATTGCTTGTGTTGTTTTTTGTTTGTTGCATTCCAATGTCGGTTTTTTAATAGCATTTTCACTAATTTTCATAAATTTTGGAAATATCTGACCAAAGTTAAATGTTGAAAATAGACCAAAATTATTGCATGTCTTCTGTCATTTCTGTTCACCTCTTTGATGATCTTGACATGTGACCAAATCTAAAACTGGATATCTCACACCAGCATAATGTGACAGCACTAGGACATCAAAGCAGTAAATTTACCAATTTTGATTAGCAGATTGGTTCCTAAACCGGCAGATTTTTTTTATCTACATAAATTTTACATTTGTTATGGGGATTGAAAAGTAAACAAGTGTATGGTTTGCCATAATATGTATTGTCATCATACTATAATAAAACAGCAAGTTTTGAACATGAATCTGATTCTGATGGAAAATGTTACAAAAATAATTAATACAAGACAGTTTATTGTCAATGAAATGAAAAATCAAGAATTGTATATCTCACAGTTCACTGCAAATATTTTTTTTATAAAATCCACAAGCAATTTTTATTTCCCTCACAAGATCACCGACTGATGACCACTGACGACACTGTGATTATCAAGTTTCACACTTAACAGGCTATCAAAAGTTTTCTGATCCAGAATTCCCCTTGAATCACTTTGCACTTTGTGAAGAATGGAGAATGTCCTCTCTGTATCAGCATTCGAAAGTGACAATAATAAAACAAACCATGCTCAATCTGCAAAGAAGTTCAAACTTCAGTTTTTCTGTGGCTGGGTTTTAAATCTTGCTGATTGCTCTCCAATACTCCTCCAAGCTAAATTCACCCCAAGCAGGAAGCTTCTCAGTTCGACTTAATGTATTCCTCAGCTTCATATTTCTTAGCTGGTGTTTTTATTGCTTTGGGAGATAATGTACATTTCACCATTTTGACATAAAGTGAACTAAAAAATATATGAACTTCCCTTAAATATTCTTCTAAAAACATCTTAAACGCAATAATTAAACAATAAAACAATTAAAATACTTAAATGTTTCTGCTGAAATCATTTTTTGCTTGGTCTCTCCTTTTTATCTCACCTCCGCCAAAGGTCAGTTGATTTTTATTTGAAGACTCAAAAGCCATCCTGTTCCACTTTTCATCCCTTTCTTACAACACCTCATACAACATCCCCCATCTTGCTTTAAACTGTCCAGATTACAACAATAATGAAATCAATTAACAACCTGTTGTGTACACATGTTGGCCTTCTTAATCTGTTCACTCAGCCACACATAATTGCACCGGTCATTGTGCTGTAACATTTACAGTCCCCCAATGCACTGGTGCCCAATGGTTTCTGTAAGCAGTGGATAGAATGCATAAAAATACCAGGCTTATTATACCTTTTTTTAAAAGTGGTAGATTTTAACTATAAAATGTATGCAAGTTAAGGCAACCTTTAAAATGGTATTTATTTCCAACCGCCAGTAAAATCACAGGTATGTACCATATTAAATGTGGAAAAATATATAGCCCTAACCACTCTGGAATGGCCATCACATTGAATATGACAAACAAAATATGCAATCTTTAATGCCTTGTACATATTTTATAGTAGCAGTAGATCAATTATCTAGTTTTTAGCATTGTTGTGTAAAGAAACCAAAACTTGTGTAAATTGTACAACATATACATGTAATTGTAGAAGGCCTCATGGATTATTGGTCAGTTGACCAAATGAGATTCTTCTTTAAATCTTCATGATGATGATGATTATTATTATTTACCAGAAACTTTATCTAATATAAAAGAACTACTGTAAAGCCCTAACTAAGATAGCTAAGTAGTCGCCACTATTCACAAACCTAAGCGCAAACCACGCACCAGAGTTGTCCGCAAATAAAAATGCAAAATCATGAATCAAACAAATAAAACAGTATCCAGTGATTTCCTAATTTATTTGTAAGCTGTACCTTGTCTCCACCCAAGTCTGGATTACCTTACTGTAAATATAAATATTTGATGGACACTGCAGGCCCCTACCTATATCCAACCCCACCCCACTGCCTCCCAGAACATTACCTCCACCCAGGAGTAACATTTATAGCCATTTTTCCAAAAATCCTCAATTTGTATGTCCCTACATTACCTTAAAATTAACACCCCAGGCAGTCCCAAATACCAAATGTTTAATGGGTACTGCAATCCTCTAGTACCCACCTATAACCATACCCACTGCCTCCCAGAACATTTCTTCTGTCCACGAGTAACCGTTACCCTCATTTTTACCCCAACTCCCCAATATTGTATCTACATTACCTTCAAATTAACACCTCAGGCAGTCCGAAATGCCATATGTTTAATAGGCGCTGCAATCCCCTAGTACCCACCTATAACCCCACCCACTGCCTCCCAGAACATCCCTCCACTCATGAGTAACCGTTACCCCCATTTTACCCAAACTCCCCAATTTCTGTATCTACATTTACCTTCAAATTAACCTCCCAGGCAGTCCCAAATGCCAAATGTTTACTTGGTACTGCAATCCCCCTACCAATCTCGAACACCAATCCCTGTCTCCCGGAACATTACCTACATCCAGGAGTAATCTTTATCCCCATTTTACCCCAAATCCCCAATTTGTATGTACCTACATTAACCTTAAAATGAACACTCCGGGCAGTCCCAAATGCCAAACGTTTAATAGGTACTATAATCCCCTTGTACCCACCTATAACTACACCCACTTACTCCCAGAATATTTCCTCCACTCACGAGTAACCCTTAGCCTATTTCACCCAAAATACCAAATTTTGGTTGTCTACATTTACCTTCAAATTAACACCCCGGGCAGTCCCCAAATGCCAATGTTTAATTGGAAATGCAATCACTCTACCATCTTGGACACAACCAAGTCTAACAGAACATTACCTACACCCAGGAGTAACCCTTACCTCCATTTTACCCCAAATCCCCAATTTGTATGTACCTACATTAACCTTAAAATTCACACCCCGGGCAGTCCCAAATGCCAAAACGTTTAATGGGTACTGCAATCCCCTAGTACCCACCTATAACCCCACCCCCGAACATTCCCTCCACCCAGGAGCAACCTTTACCCACATTTTACCCCAAATCCCCAATTTGTATGTACCTACATTAACCTTAAAATTAACACCCCGGGCAGTCCCAATGCCAAATGTTTAATGATTACTGCAAGCCCCTAGTACCCACCTATAACCACCCCCACAGACTCCGAACATTTCCTCCACTTACGAGTAACCCTTACTCTCATTTTACCCAAATCTCCCCAATTTTTGTATCTACATTTGCCTTCAAATTCACACCCTGGGCAGTCCCAAATACCAAATGTTTTATTGGTACTGCAATCCCCAACCACCCTGTCTCCCAGAACATTCCCTTCACCTAGGAGCAACCTCTACCCCCATTTTACCCCAAATCCCCAATTTGTATGTACCTACATTAACCTTAAAATTAACACCCCGGACAGTCCCAAATGTTTAATGGGTACTGCCATCCCCTAGTACCCACCTATAACCCTACCTACTGCTTCCCAGAACATTTCCTCCACTCACTAGTAACCCTTAACCCCATTTTACCCAAAATCCCCAATTTGTACGTCCGTACATTAAGCTTAAAATTAACACCTCGGGCAGTCCCAAATACTAAATGTTTAATGGGTACTGCCATCCCCTAGTACCTACCTATAACCCTACCTACTGCTTCCCAGAACATTTCCTCCACTCACTAGTAACCCTTAACCCCATTTTACCCAAAATCAACAATTTGTACGTTCCTACATTAAGCTTAAAATTAACACGTCGGGCAGTCCCAAATGCCAAACGTTTAATGGGTACTGCAATCCCTTAGTACCCAACTAAAACCCCCTCCTCCTGCCCCCCAGATCATTCCCTCCACCCAGAAGCAACCTTTACCCCCATTTTACCCAAAATCCCCAATTTGTATGTCCCTACATTTTCCTTAAACTTGACACCCCGGGCAGTCCCAAATGCCAAATTATTAATGTATACTCTTATCCCTTAGTACCCACCTATAAACCTACCTACTGCTTCCCAGAACATTTCCTCCACTCATGAGTAACCCTTACCCCCTTTTTATCCCAACTCCCCAATTTGCATGTGCCTATATTAACCTTAAAATTAACACCCCGGGCAGTCCCAAATACCAATGTTCAATGGGTACTGCAATTCCCTAGTACCCACATATAACCCCACCCACTGCCTTCTAGAACATTCCCTCCACTCATGAGTAACCCTTACCCCCATTTTACCCAACCTCCCCAATTTCTGTATCTACATTTACCTTCAAATGAACACCCCGGGCAGTCCCCAATGTCAAATGTTTATTGGGTACTGCATCCCCCTACCCATCCCTAACCCGAACCCCTGGTCTCCCAAAACATTACCTGTACCCCCAATTTGTATGTCCTTACATTATCCTTCAAGTTAACACCCCGGCCAGTCCCACATGTCCAAAGGTTTAATGGGTTCTTATTTAACCTTGCGAGGGACATAGCCCCAAGCTAGGTTATATAAGACAATTTGAGTCTTTGTTCTCTAAAATATTTGTACTTTTCCAGACACCTCCCACCTGACTCATCTATTATGTCAATTAATGGTTTGAAACCTGGGCATCAGTCATATTCAAACAGCATCAGTTTCCTTTTTATGTTATCTGTGCCAGCTAGTTTGCACATTGCTTTCCCACGGTGTCATCCATCAGTTTGTTTTTAGTGCAAAAGTTGCACCAGGTACTGAAGGACTTTTTCAAACATTGTCAGTTGGCATCATGTCTTTGACAACTGAAAGTGCATGCAATGAAGATGTCAGCTGTCACAAATAGCAGAAATACTGAAAAATTCTTAGCTAATATTGAAGAGCATAATATGCTATCCTAGGCAGCTGAGCAAAAAAAAAATTTCTTTGTATTTTTTTAGACTAACATTGACTTGTCACAAGCTGGGAACAACTTCGTCTCGGAAAATTTCGAGCCTATAAATGTGCATCGCCAACTGTAATGCAATGCACGTCCACTGTTTTGGACCACCACCAAAACCACCTTTTCCTACAAATTCATTAAATTGAAATAAACTGGAGTGAATTTGTGCAATAATTATTACATGTGTGAAGCCTTCAATGATCAGAGTAGTTTGGGTTCAACTTTCCACAACTGTACATTGTTTTAACCGATTTCTGTTTTGGATTTGTTCAAACAAAGATTTTAACTTTTATTGATCAAAAGTATAAAAGATTTGGAATTTATGTTTGTATCAGAGAATTTAGAAGGTTTATTTCATTTGTTCTCAATTTTAAGCATTTCTTTATCAGATATTTCTCACTCATTGCATGCACAAGTACCACTGATATTTTTTCAGTTATTCACACTTGTAGTTTTCTTCCTAATCTTTAGTTCTTAATTTAAACATATCAATGGAACTGAAATGTTGCTTCGTTTTTTTCACAAACGAAACAATTTATGTAAATGGAGTCTCAAGTATTCATTTTAGGAGACCTGAATGCATGTTTGGTAATTCATTTTTTAATTCATAGATTGTGAGTTTTAAATCATGATAAAAGTTTTTGAATACAAAGTTGTCATGAAAAGACACGAAATTCATCAATTTCCCAACCAGTCTTTGGTTATTTAATGCATCTGCTACTCTATCTCTCTCTCTCAATCTATTTACCCCAACATGTACAAATAATTGTTGAAGGCCTCATGGAAGATTGGTCTGTTGACCATATGAGCCTCTTCTTTAAATAAAGAAAGTATTATGATTATTATTCCTTTTAGTCAGTTATTACAAGGGTGATGTTAGGATTAAGGTTAATTGTTTTCCATTCTTAAAAGTTGTTTAGATTTTATCTTCTGGATGAATTACTGCTTTAGTGTTCATCTATACTCTCTCGTCCCTCCCATCTGTATTTAGTGTTGCTGACCTTGCCAATGTGTATTTAGTGTAGCTGACCTTGCCAATGTGAAAGTACAAGTGCACTCTATTGGACAACTGGCAATGAGGGTGGAGCGAAGTAGCTGTATTCTGATTTCCAAAACCTGCAAGTTTGAGTACAATTTTAGGATCCATTGCCGATGTTATTCCGAGTTAGGTGATTTAAAGAAGTTTCATCTTCACAGAAAATTTCAGTAGCCAGTAATACAATTAAAATTATAATTTTCCCCAAACATTTTGTACAGTAACTTAACCTCTTTAGTGTTAATAGTGTGTATTGGTGCACCCGGAAATGCAATGCTCATTGGAAATGACCTAGGTAAACTACATCGCATTATATCCTTGCTTACCAATAAAGAACACTGCCATGATAGTGCTTTACTGTTTTCTTTTACAAATAAGGAAAACTTTCATGATAATGTTTTAGTGTTTTATTTTACAAATAAAGAATTCTGCTTGCATTTTTGGTGTTTTTTTTGGTTTGTTTATAACTGTGTTCATTGCATACATGAACTGCCATCTCTGACAAGTGAGAGACTGGCCCTAATTATATAATTACGATATTTTAATGTCTGTAAACACTGGGCAAGTACACGAACCATGACAGATATTATGTTACTTAATGTGTTACAGTCAAGTATTAATAAAATCAATTGATTGAAGTGCATCAAGTCTCAATCATCACTAGAAATTTGTCTATGAGCATGACCCAGATTATAATAATGCATGCACATGGCTGATTGAAGCCAGTTCTAATATAGTTATTGTTTCACAATATACGGATTATCATCGACAATAAAAGGTATCACCAAAATGATACACATATATTCATATTATCTAACCTCTGAAAATCGTAAATATAATTCATACTTTCCATTTGAAAAATGCTTGAAGTGATCACAACACTACAATTCCAACTGTAGCAATGATTGCCTTAAATGCAACTGAGCCAAATCACTTAGACTGGTTCAGGAATTTAAGTACAGAACACCATTGCTTGTGATGATACTCTAAGCAGAAAGATCAAACAAACCCTGTCCAAAACAAGGTTATCAAGGGGATATCTGCTGCTGAATAAAACGGGTAACAAGAAATGGAGATGTTGGAATTTTAATATAATCCCTGGAGTGGGACCATGGACTGTATTTTAGTTTTTAAAGTTACAGGTGGAGATCTGAAAGTTGGTATGTGTCAGCGTAAAGGACATGGCTATAACATACGCTTTTGGGTTACACACCCTGGTCTTGTCCAAAGGTGAGTCTGTGGGGATGCTGCCTCTAGGTCACAATATTGAAACTCTTGAAATCCCCACCCATTAATCATGTATGGGGCTGAAGGACACGAGATGAATTCAGACATACTGGCAGTGATCTCCCCAGAAATTTTCGATAGCATCGGGGTATTCGTGTTTGGGTCATAAAATGTTTTACAAAGCGCGCGTTAACGTCATAAAAGTGAAACAAATTAATATCAATGAAATAAAAAGAAGTGTATATATTTACATAGTATTTTTTATTTACCTAGGTTATAACAGTAACATCAATGCATATCGCATTTATTTCTTAATTTAAATACATGATATTCGTCTTTTCTTAATTTCACCATATAAACTGACTGCAACATCACAATTAAAGTCTTTTAAGGGTTGTCCTTCAGTACTGATTGTCATCAGGTAGTTCATTACCCTCCGTGACAACCTGTTCCTAAAACACTCTTAATTCTATTCATTGAGGAGAATGACCTTTCACAATCTGAAAAAAATGGAACATACAATTTATTAATGGATGTAGAAAAAAGAGACAAATATACCTGAATCCTAATTAAGTTAATTACCATGGAAAAATTCTTCCGGCACAATTTACACAGCATACCTGCAAAATATATACGTAATTACATAGTCTTATTTTCAAGAATTTGATATAGACCGGGTGGAATAAACTTTTGAGGTCATGACTTCACTGAATAATAGGTAAGAATATGGATGAAATTATTTTAGTTATATTTTATAACGGAATACTTTTTGTTTATATCTTTTCAAAAGAGGTAAAACTGGAAGATAAAACTTGTTCCGTTTATTACTTGGATAGACAGAAGAGAAATTAATAGGGCAGCATTCACTTAAGTTAGCAATATGGAAAACTTACCATCCGATCCAGCAATTTCTACCCAAGGGAATAACGTCTTCCATTCATTATTAAATCCCGTTCTTCGTTTCTTGATATCATTCTTTTTGGAAATCATGCTGGTGCTAACGGAATCGGAATCAGTGCCACTATTCGTGGCGCTAATTTCTGATTGTCGTAACCAGGGAAACATGGGGCTAACCGGGCGCTGGGTAATTTTTTCGTTTCTTGGAAGGTGGTGTGTTCATTTTTCACAATAATTTTTAATTTAATCGGTGTAACTGCTTTGGCTGTTAATGAAAACGACTGACATATATATAACACACTACCAGTAGACTCCATTGTTGCTGGTCAATCACGTGACTAGGTGCAGACGAAACCCTCACCAAAGGTCGCGCAGCTGCGGTCACGCAAGCCAGGTACAATAGATAATGCTTAAGTGAGTGAGCAATTATCCTGGATTATCTTAATAAAATACCCCAGAAGAGGTAAGAACAGGTGTCATTTGAGTGGGGCTTTGAATTAGGTGACAGGATGTTTGTTTAACAGATTAATTTTATAAGGGTAGTGGGAAACATCAAAGCGTAGCGGCACAAGAGCATAGCGTAGCGGCAGGTTCTAAAGCGTCGGGGTTATCGGAGTTTGAAACGATAGCGTAGTGGGCCCGCTATGGTAAAAGGCCCTCGGGAGAACACTGAGATGGTGTTTTTTCCTCACAAAATTGCTTGAGTTCTAGGGATATAAGGGACTGACATATATATTTTGGGTGGTGGGCTTGGGATTTTCTTTTGAACCAGGAATATTTTCTAAAATTTACCTTAAGATATATGTTTTTTAAAGGAATATAAGGAATATAATATTTTTCTACCAATCAGAGAAAGAATATTTTTTTCAAGCTATTTGTGATTTGGAAATTTTGTTTAAATGAAAATATGATAAATGGTAGGTACATAATGGACTATACGCTGTTTTCCTGTGACACAAGTTCATTTTGGTAAAGTCTTCCATTATTTCCGGGGGGTGGGGTGAGAGAGAGATAGAGAGAGCCTTGTTTTTATTTATCCCATATATCATTCATTGTTGGATCTTTAACTTACACCTGTTCTAAGCTCAGGAGCAAAATGCGGGGGAATAACTGGAAATTTGAGCAAAATGCTGGATAGTTGTTTGCATTCAGTTTGAGCTTTATCTGTATGATTGAAATAATAAATTCACACAAGGAAGAACAAACATGTTTAAAAATACAAATCTTTTCAAGTTTACGGTCTGGCCACCTTTTTTGACATATGGTGGAGCATATCTCCCTCACATGAGTGCTACAGTTAGAGGGAAAATGAAGAAAACTCCAGCAAATGGTCTGCAGTGTGCACAGTCCTGAACTCGTTATGATATAGGATGACTTTAGTCAGTGCTTAGGTATAACTCTGTGTTAGGTTAACCATTATGACTAATAATTATAATGCACCATTACATTTCTTTAATTTTGTTTTAAAGATGATGCCTAACTTAGAAAAAACCTTTGTGTCTGTATTGGTGTGTATTCAGCAAGTGTCAGCCACTCTACCCTAATGCCTTGTTCAAGACCCTACTCTACCACAGTGATACTACCCAGGCACTGAAAGAACTGGTGGGAGACCAAGGTATCCTATTTCTCAGATAAGCCCATGTTTGATGATAAGCCCTAACCGCCCCCCCCCCCCCTTGCAAAATGTGGAAAGTTTTTCGGCACTAAAGTCTTGTCAGTTGATAAACTACCCCACACGTTTACAAAATTGTTAAGTATGGTCCCATGGATCATACTAACAGAAATACTCTGTATAGATGTTATGTGCTTATTGTTGCATTTTTAGCTATATAGCTATATTATTTTTCATACATGTGAAGAACAGTTCATGTGAAGTGTGATGTATGTAATTCTGTATTGTTTTCCTTATGTTTTCATCTTGAAATTTCCAGATAGGTTGAGTGATGTTTCTGCCTGGAAAATATGGTCTCAAGGCTAATGGTTTCATTATAGGTAATATCACTAAATAAGAAGTTATTCTGTGCATGGAGAACCTGCTCTCTTGAGGAAGATGGTCTCTTATTGCTGTGGTTTGCCAGAGAGGTTTGACTGCATTTACAATTTATTTTACAGATATGTTATTTCACGTGATCAGCTGCGGGAAACTGGAATGAGCTGGAAAGCCATTGCTGCCCTTCTCGGTGTAAGTGAGAGGACTCTCTGAAAACACAGATTAAGAACTGGTGTCCCACCTTACAGATACAGTGACATTTCAAATGATGATTTGGATAGAGTGATCTGTAACATTTTGAGCCTCAGGCCAGAGTCAGGGGAAACATATGTGCAAGCAGTTTGAGAGGCAAGTATTAAGTTTGTGGGAATTGGTGTTGACACAGTGTTTAGGGTGCATGTCCTACTTGAAACAGGCTCAGAATCCTCCCCAGACAAGGCCCGAACTTGGCTGTTAAAGAGTGACATGCATTAAAGTCAAGGCATTAAAATCCCATTCTTTTGGCACTTTATAGGCTTTTATGCACCAAAGAAACAATCAGATAATTCAGTAGTCACCCAAAAGGAAAAAAAACCACATTACTACTACTGCTACTAATACTTGCAGTTGTTATGGTAACTGGAGGACATCCAGTAGCGGTAGTGCATGTACAAGTAGTTGTAGTAGTGGTAGCATCCTACACAAAACTTGTGAAAGAAACCTGCCACAACTTTGGGAATAGGAGTATTTGTACTCACAAACACTAATATATATACCAGTGATAACTGAAGAATGTTCTTTACTATTAATGTTTTCATCACCTGTCTGAAGTATTATATCACAGGAAATGCTGTCTAAAACGCTTCAGTACTATCTGATGTTCTATAGAGATTACCGGTATAGATAAATCTGGATATTTACAATGTTTGCCATGCAAATACCCCTAATAATTGATGGTGCTAAGTAAATTATGTGCACAATTTAACAAGAAGATTGATGTTATCAGTATCCCCTGCTCCAATAAAATGTCTGTTAGGAGAGAGAATTTGTTGAAGGTGCTCACTTATAGGAAGTTAGTATTTACAAAAGTAATCAGGAAAGTGATAGACATGAGTGTGTGCTTGTTTAATTTGTGTCAAATTCATTATTGGTATATTAGATACTGGTGATGTGGATGAGTAACAACAGATATAGTAGCATTTATTTGTGTAAAGAGATATGGAACAAATGTTCAGGATACTGAGTTGATGATTGGACCAACTGATAGACAGAAATAAAAATAATTCAACCAGAGAAATCCTGTTATCTAAAGGCATATCTACACCTCTAGTCAAATAAGTTTATGACGTCTCATAATGATATCTTGAACAATTTAGAGTACTGCTACGAACGGAAGTGTTAGTGATGGATGAAAATATGGACGAGATTAAATATACTGAAACATAAGAGAACTGTTAGTAGCAACAGTCAGATCTACACCAATAGTCTAATATGTGTACCAAATTTCATACAAATATATTAAATGGTTTTGGAGTTTGCCCCAAGAAAGAAAGTTTACATAATGGATTGATGGATGGACATACGCACAAAAACTTTTTAAAATATATTGAGAATAAAGATTTGTTATTCGTAAAATGGCTCATTTATTCCACTTGTCTAATATGTGTACCAAGTTTCATGAAGATATCTATAACGGTTTTGGAGTTATGCTATGGAAATGAAAGAGTGAATAATGTATTGATGGATGAACAAACACGTGAAAGGATAAAAATGATACTGTAAAATTGTGAACAGCAAAAAGCATTTGATATGTGTACCAAATTTCACACATATCTTCAATGGTTTTGTAACTTTGCCTTGGAAACAAAAGTGTGGATAATGGATATATGGGAAAAAAAACATAAAAAATACAGAAACTAAAGAATTGTGAACAGGACAAGGCACATCTACACCACTAGTCAAATATGTGTACCAAATTTTATGAAGGTATCTTTCACTTTTGAGTTATGCTTCAGAAACAAAACTGAATGATAGATGAAAACATTGAAACTGAATGATTGTGTATAGCAGAAAGTACATATGTGGGACTTGTCTTATATGTTTACCAATCTATAAGACTAGTCTAATATGTCGACCAATTTTTATAGAGATATCTTAAATGGTTTTGGAGCTTAACCACAGAAACAAAGGTGACTAGTCTAATAAGTTGACCAAGTTCAGAGGCGTATCTTTGATGGTTTTGTAGTTAATACTCAGAAACAACAGTGTGATGGACAGACTAACTGACAACTGCTTGGAACCCATGTCTATATCCCCCACCAATTGTGTTGAGTGGGGTGTAATAAATGTTCATAGCACCTTTAAGTACAATTCCTGGTAAGGGATAACTGTTTCAACTATATTATGTTTGTAAAACACAAATCCCTGCATTTTGTTTGTTTTAACACTTAGCCAAAACCACTACAATTGCTTCCCAGGCATGACTCAGAGCATCTCATTCTGAGCCACCCCCAACTATAATTGCTTCCTAGGCATGACCCAGAGCATCTCATTCTGAAACCTATCTGAAATATGTTCACCTGTAAGTCATTGATCACAAACTAATTCTCAAATATGTATAATTCAGTCAAGTTATTTAAATTTTTACGTAAAACCCACCCACTACATACCCTATACCCTAGAGATTGCATCAAAATTCTAAAACCACTTTGCACATATGTAGATACTACCAATCATTTTCCATGATTTCAAGTCTCCGTATCAATGTAAGAGGAGTTGTATGACATCACACACTCATGAATGCATGCATGCATACACACCTGTACATATAGGCAGGATAACAATATGTCTACCTTTTCTGCAACAAAGCACAGGATAATAATGATAGAGTGAAATATATCTGATCTTAATATTCTACTTACAGGGCATGGTATTCATGTTCAGAGATGGTGTGTTACAAAAAGATTACGCATTATTGACCCTGTTGGTTGAGCATTGAGACAGAGGAGAGCAATACATCGGAGAAATTACAACATCACAGTAACTAACCAGCTTTGGTATGTTTTTGTGTACGTTCCTTGACATGATGCAAATAATGCATCAAGCCTTATTAAAATTTTGTTGTTGTAAATTATTTTAAGGAAATGTAAAAATGGGCAAGTTCAGCCAATTTATGTTCCCTGCCCAACATGTTAAGAATACAGAAAGTATCAGTGTGCAAAATAGAGGATATTTAGCCTTCACAATATGACCAAAAGTGCAGTAAGCTCTGCACTCTATAGTGATGATGTACATGTAAACCTAGGCTCATCCCTTACTATTAGATGGCTTCAAAGTTAATGAACATAAGAGAAAGTGAAGGAAAACACAAAACAAGACTGTGACCTTGACTTTGAAGGTAGTACCCTGAATGTGGTTTGCAGCATGCCTTCTTGTGACGATTCCACAATTTTCAAGGACTTTCAAGTTATAAATCTGGATTGAAAGAGCAATAGACAGACTGACAGATAGAAAGACCAATTTAAATGTCTCTTGCTCTTCTTGAAATGGCAGAGTACAAACACTAAAACAAAGTTACATACTTTTTTTTAAGAATTATCTTTCATGTCAAAACATGCATGTCTTTGAGGTTTAATGTAGAACACCCTGAATTTCATTGACTTGTTATTTTACAAAGAATCAAAAAGACGTAACTTGTTTTGAGTGTATAGCATGTTATCCAGATGTTGCAAAACACATGCTGGCTCAGTTGATGGTATGATATGCTCTATCGTCGGGATAAAACAAGAGGCCTTGGAGAATTTAACCATCTACTAGTATCTTGCTTACCCCTTAACAGTATAAAACCCTGGGCAATGGATGTGTTAAGTGAGATTGCTTTTAATTAACTCGGAAAGGAATAAGCTGTTGACATAAAATTACAGTTATTTGAATAAGTATTGACAATTGGTTGAAATTTAAAGATCTATGATTGGTTCACCATAACCAATCAATGATCGATTTTAATCAGCTGCAGATATTTTCTATGTTTCATTTCAAAGGTCATTTTTGCATCCTTTATAGTGGTTTTCTTGCTTATACTCAGTACAGCGGAATGGGTTTACCTGCAAAATTGTCATCTGCCATGTCGTTGGCACATGGGTTGAACTAAAAATGAAAAGGCTATATTACTTTCAGTTTTCACATATTTGACTTTTCCTGAAAAATTTCTCACAAAAAGTTGAACAATTAAAGGAGAAAAAAACACCAAACTATAATCAGTTATAGTCTATTATGGCAAATCATAATCAAATGCTTGATAGTTTGACTATTCTGATCGATCTTCGATTATTGTATTGTTTTATTGTCTGACTATTGTTATAAATAATGTATTAAAGTTGCATTGGAAACAGTTCCAACTCAGTGACCAAAATCTATACATATGCAGCTCTTCCATTCACATGGAAGCAAGTCTTAATTTGGCTACCTTCTGTTTCATTTATGCAAACAATATCTGTAATACTTTCCTATCTTCCTGTACTATTGCATTGCACCAAGTGTATTGGACTGAGAGCAAATTAGCCAGTACAATTGTCAAATCATGTAATTTGACATTCAAGTTTTTTCCATTTTTCTTTCAGGCACATGGATTCCAACCACAAGCTAATTTCTTGGTGTGTTGTGATTAATGGCTGCATTAATGGAGCCAGCAGATGCATCAATTATCTTAAAAATGTTCATTAGATAATTTGGCTAAAACTGTTTTTGGCTATTTTCAAGAGGGTGTAAGGACATTTGGCATGCCATCACGAATTTGAGCAGAGATGGGAGTTGACAATATTGATGTAGCTTGTTTTGTCATTAACATGAAAGGTGTTGGTAGAAGAAATTTCATTACAGGAAGGAGTGTCCACAATCAACGCATAGAACAACTTTGGGCAGAGACAAATATAGTATTGTCTAGCTACTTAAAAAGACTCTTCAAGTTCATGGAAGACTTTGGACTTCTTTGCAGCTTGGATGAAGTAGATCTTTAGTCCTCCATTTTGTTTTCCTCCCCGAATTCAGACGAGTTTCATAATCAATGGAACTATCATGGACAGAGTTCAATGGGCCATCAATCTCCTCTTGCCATTTGGATGCAAGGTGTCCTCCTGAACTCTGCCAATTTAGGTAATGATGCTGTTGATGTCGAGAGTTTTGGTGTAGACCATAATGGACCAAATTGGAAATATCAATACTGAAAATAATGTCCAGGTGCCATTCGTGAATATATTTTTACCCCCAGATGCATGAAACCACCGGCAGGCCATGTGTGATCCTTTGTCTGATGATGGTAATCATGGCATAAACCATTTTGTGCATGTAGAATGTGTGGTTACACAATTGTTGACTTTATCATGAACACATTCTAACAAGTATCTTTTCTTTCCTCTGAAAATAAAGTTTAAAAAATATAAGTTTAGCGATTACATATTTTTTTATTTACATATTAGGTCATAATCAACGGTGAATATGTGCTTGAACAAATTCCTTGCTGTAGTATACATCCATATGATATGCCACAAACAAAATAATGGAATCAAAGGGCAATCTTCAACAACAAAAGCCAAAACAGGAGCCATAACTCTTGTAAAATTAGTTCTTAAGTGTTGACAGTTGAGTTGTAGGTAGTTCTAAGCGATATAAAGATTGTACCTAATTTGGTTCTAATCCATGAAGCCTTTCATACGTGTTCAAATTTAATCAGATTCATGGCTGGAACTTCTTGTAACAGGAGCTATTGGGGCATGACGACCATGATGGATTACAAGAATTGTTAAGGGAAGTGATGTTTACCCTACCCCACCCCCACCCCTCTCCAAATGAAGTAAGATTTAAGAAATGAATTTTGTTTAATGGGGACAAAAGTTGCTTATAGCATTTTACCATCAAGGTTAGGTTCAAAATAACCAATCACATGTTTGTGTTAGACATTGCATAAAAGCCCTAACAAGACAAAGAATTTGTTAGAAAATCATAGTAATTGAACTTACCGGTACCCTATGTTTTGTAAATATAAATTCTTATATACAAGTTGGTTTCAATTCATGCGATACTTCACAAATTAATGGGATTTAAATTTGTGATGGAAGAAGATGGAGGAAGAGACACTGTCAGAATGTCTAACACTATGCTCCTTCTAAAAACGGGTGTGTGGCAGGGCTCTAAATTAGCAGTAGTCCTCTAGCCCGAGGCTAGTAAATTTTCTGTTAGACTAGTAGTTTTCATAATTTTGATAATCGGATGGCTAGTAAAGTTTCAGTTGTCAGGAGTTGGCATGTATTTACGCTACCATGCATAATTTTCAAAAGTCTGAATGATTGGACAATGTCCAAGTTCTCTCGGATCTTATTGCATAACCTCCAAGATTCAGTTGCTCCCCTAGAAGATAAGAACAAAAAGGCTGTTTAAATCTTTACCGATTTTGTTCGATTTATAAGGAAATATTTTAGTCAAAGACTGCTGGTCCCAGTTTGCGCTGACTTTTCCTATCCCATTTAGCGATATTTTGAGATTTGTGTTGGAGTGTTAGTTTAGTGCTCATTGCCTACTGAAATGTTGGAATTCGCTGAAGCCACGCTGTGCTGACATGGAGTAGTCACTTTACTATTGGACCTAGCAAACTTAAATGACCTTATATCGAGGCCTATCCACATGAAATCGATAGAAAGATGATTTATCTTCTCAGAAATTGCAAGTACCAACTTTTCGATAGGCAACGAGTTCCGACTTCACACCGCAACATAAATATCAAATTATCTAAAATGGGGTAGGAAAGGTCAAAGGAAACTTGGGCTATAAATGAATGTAAACCAGACTTATGAATTTGTCAAACTGCCATGGTCATCATAAATGGCTATTATTACAAACTATTCCATCTTTAAAGGATTAGCATCGTATTTTGCTCAAAGTTTTGTATCTGTTTGTGAAAACCTGCACAATACTTATACTGCTATAATAAGAGATGATTTCACCCTGCTTTCACTGTAGTACAATGGGTACTGCCTTAACTCGTCTGTCTGAGGAGTTACAATATGTAATGACCAGAGTGATTGAGTTCTTTGTCTTTTTATTTTATTTGGTTATTTGTTGTTTTTTTTCCACATGACAAGACTCCACAAACTGTTTTCTGAGTCATCTTTTTTTACAATTAATTTCTGGAGACTCATTCATTGCTTTTTCTTGCGAACTTTTAGTGAATATTTTCAAGTAACCTTTGTGGTTTTCTAAAGCAAGATGTTTCTGAATTACGAATGATGGCGACATTTAAAAAATAAAAGTGTTGTTAATCCAGATACGTGTCTGACATTGTTCTGTGGGAAGGACAGGGAAAGATGCAGCAGGACTAGTAAATTTCTGAATATACTAGTGCTTCTGGCTACAAGGAAATTTTTGTTCAATTCTAGGCCTGGGTGGGGGTGTTAAAAAAAATCTGAGATATATAACATTTGTAGTATTTAATACATAACAATAGCTTTTATCACAAAATTATGAAATCATAGGTTATACGAAGATGACTTGATTGAATGTTATGACTTGGTTGTATTGAGGCAGGTTCAAACAAATTTAAAAAGATGGAATGAAGCTGTCAGAAGACATCAAAGCTAGTACATGTACGTGAATAAAGTAGCTTGCATATGATCATGTCAATTTCATGGATACATTCATCAAGTTTTATAATCAGACAAGCTACAAATATGTGCACATAACACAAATATCCAGCCACCCACTCATTGTATGACTCAGAGATGAAAAATGTCTACAAGCTAACATAAATGCAAATGGAAACCAAAGTCAGTGTTGCATAAGATGGGTCATATGTGTTACATAGTGTTGCACTCTCCAATGCCCATGTATAGTGTTGCACTCTCCAATGCCTATGTAAACACCAAGTAGGATGCTTATGACACATATAATCCTGAGAAACTGAACATAAACACGAGAAGGCTAAGGCCTGCATGTTGAGCACACAATCAACACATTGCTGCAAAACACGTGACCTTGACCCCAAGGTCAAACGGTTGAGTTAGCATGGTGCAGAATTAATTGTCTTAGTTGATATAATTCATCCCACTTAAAATAAAACATTAACAAATTTTCTACACAACTGTGACCCAAATATCAAAGATGCAAGAGTGCATGTGGTAGAATGGTTTTAACTTCATGATGATTCCCCCCAAGTATGAATAAAACTCATCAATGGGTTTAGGAAATAGAAGCAAATGAAAAAATAAAAATTAACAAAAAATAAATAATGTATGACTGTAAAGTCAAAGAGGCAAGTGTGCACGTCAACAAATGAATTGTATTCGTTTTATAATGGCTCGTACCAAGTATCAACAAATCAATCAAGAAGTTAGAAAATATAAACAAATGAAAACACTATATCCAAAACCTTAGGGTAAACTTTATATGACCGTGACCTTGTTTCCAAGGTCATAGGGGTGAACAAGCATGTTGCAGAATTAATGGTCTTAGGTTTATATTGATGAATGGCAAGTGTGTTGAGAATCTATCAAGGACTTTAGGAAATATTACCAAATGAAAAAACTAACCAAGACTGTAAGACAATTTCTGTGACCTTCACCTAGTTAAAAGGGTCAAGTGAGCATGTTATAGAATGAATTGTTGTACATTCATAATGATTCAAGCAAATATGATGAAAATCTATGAAGGGGTCTAAAAAATCTATGCAAATTAAAAACAAAACAAAACCTTATCTGTTCACAACACAAGCTGCCATTGGAAAAGTGACTGATCTGTCTTGTTTCCCACTAACATTGGCTTGAAAATAGAAATTGAGAGAAGCAATTAAGGATAAAATAAGATCACAGTGACCTAATTTAGCTGATAGTTGTGGTACTCCTCGAGATGCATCTACATACAAAGTTGCATTAGTCTCTGACTAACAATGTTAGAGGAACTGAACTAAACGAAAAACTAAACTGAATTCACTTAATCTATTTTCTGGAATTCAAGCAGCCTCTCATCATAAGGATTTCATCTATGTCATGTAAAATAAAATATAAACATAACAAAAGTCATTTTAAGACCTTGTTTATGGAGGTTTTTCAGTGAGTCCCAGTCATTTCGCCTGATCTTTGGCAAGAGTCATCACATGACAGCCTTTCAAAATACATGTTATGTAATCAACATCACACAGAATAAAATCGGTACAAGAGTAAATATAGGAGTAAACATAAAACAATGTCTTTATGCTTTTGGGGATTTCAATACACATGTATTTAGATATAAAAGAGAAAAGGGGAGAGAGAGAGAGAGAGAGAGAGGAAGGAGACCAAAAGAGAAATAAAGAGAAGAGTAGAATAGGAGCTATAGATCCTCTTTTCTTGTGCATTGTTATGTATGATGTTTATATAATATTATAAATATGTTAGGAAATTATAAATGTTTCTTCACTTTAATATTTGCTTAAATCTTAATGTTATCAGGAAAAACATGTTTAACTAGTGTCCTTGAATTAGGTTGTTTTGATCAATATGTTTTCTCAATTTGAAGGTCAAGGTTGAATTTTGTTTACAATTAAAAATTCCATTAAGATGACTCATGTTCTAAAACATTCTGTCATGTGACCAATCTTTATATATACCATGTTTGGTGGACATTTATTCAGTTTTGACATTACCATCAGTCTTGTAAAGAGCTATTACAGTTGTGAAAATTCATTCCAAATTCTAAGAGAGGAATTATTTTAAATATTCATTGGATTATAACAGTGCTCATAAACTTTTGGATTTTGGATTTTTAATTGATGATTTTGGAATTTATGTGAACTTATTCAGAGATTTTGGAATACTTCATTTTGACATCAGCACATCAAGATTACTAGTACATAAGGACTTTGGAGACCATAAGCACATCATAACATTCAAGGACACAGCCGTGAATTCGGAACATTCTATATTTAGGACTTGTGATTAGAACAATCATTCTTATTGGATTATTAGGATTTCAAAACACATTACTGTAAGTGACTTTTTGATTTTTCATTTTAATTATCTAGTAATAAATTGCTTGTTGATTTTTTACTTGATTTGTTGGTTTCACTTTCTTTCTGTTACATTTTTCTTAGACCATAGAGTCGTAACAGCATACATGTGCTCATTTTGCATTATTGTAGTAACATTTGTACAAATCATTACTCAATGATTAAACAATAAAGCATTTTTCTTCAAGCTACCCCATATGCAATGTACTTTCCATTTTAATAGTTCTGTTTTAATGATCTTGTGATCAGTCCTGCATTCTCCAAGCCCATTATAATAAAGTCCAACTGAAATATTACTTTGTCATGTGTGGAGATAATTCACTTTGCGTTAATTGGCTTAAAGGTATTTTGTTTTCATGTGAAACAAGACCTTATCTCATTGTTCACCTCCACTGCCTCTTGTTTATTTAACTGAGCAATCAACCGGGCCGAAAACCACTCATGAATGTGTGACTCGATAGTCCCCTTGGATAACTTGTTCAAAGATAAATCTGGGGGTTTAGTTCCTGCTGCTGGCAAAAAGGTATGAGGCAATTTGGAAATGAATGATGGTATCATTTTATATATATATATATATATATATATATATATATATATATATATATATATATATATATATATATATATATATATATATCTTTTATAGAGATTGTCACTCTTATATATTTTATACTGCTTTTTTTAAAAAAATTAAAAATCCACAAAATGAAGTACCCACGAGTACATATTGTTTTTGAGAAAGCCATGATATTTGATACCCATGAATAAAGAGTGATTCACAGTAGTTGCCTTGTAATGAGGGACAACTGTTTATTATTTTTGGTTTAGTGTTCACTGATTTGTGAATGTAGCAGTCATAGAAATGGCAGCTGCCATAGTCCTTTGGAATGTGATGTAGTCATTCAATACTGGTATCTTCAGTTCCATACTGCATGTGTTTGCACATGGAAAACCTGCAGTAATGCACTGTGCCTCATCTCTTAAGTCCTCCTGGTGTATAAAGGAGAGCTGAAGTGGAAAGGTGAAACCTAGTGGAGGCACCTCGTCTGCTCCAGTTGTGAAGGCAAGAAGATACTTCAGGGTCAGAGACATGTTTTCTTGACCTTCTAAAACATGAAAGAAAATAGTTTTACCATACATTGTCAAAGTAGCTGGTATAATTCTGAAAGATATAGCATGCCCAGATAACTTGCAGCCCTGCTTATAACATGGAGTCAGGTTTAGATCCCATTTTTTCCTCTTATAAGAAATGTTAATGCATAATGCCCCAGCTGGTTGAATGTGAATAAAATCGAAATCAAAATTAGTAAATGAAACCTTGATATATCGCTCATTTTATACTCGAAAATGGCAATTAGTATGAAGAAAGTGAAATAAACATCATGACATTTTTAACTTTTAATAAGAATTAATTGTCTTTAAAAAAAAGATTTCAGCTCACTGTAAATAACAATATACGATGCAATTCTGTCAAGTGAAATTCGTGTTTTAATCTTATCTTTTAATTTGGGTTTCAGTGTAATCATCAATAATGTGATATGTATTAATGAAATTTAAATGTCACAGCGATGCCCGCACGCGTTTCTGTGAGAACCTAATTTAGTAGTGACTGTGTTTTGATCTGACTTGTGAAAGATCTGGTTGCATTGTTACAATCAATTAAAAGTTTACCTGCATAGTATTATCACGTTAGTTTTTTGTCTCAAATCAAGCAATGGTGGTAGAAGAAAAGGTTAAAAGGCATGCATATCCTACCTTCATAGGTAGCACTCACAGTCGTGTGTAAAGTCAAGTCATTTCAATTGAATAATCGAACACTGAAAACACTGTAAGTACATGTAGCATAATTAAAATATCTAACATTATTCAGTACTTTATGATACTCATTGGCAAATGTGATGAAAGATGGCAAAGAAACGGAGCAAGAGGTGTACTAGATGCATTAAAAGCTGTTCACAGATAGGATTAGTTATGAAGAAGCGAGTGCAAAATTTTATAGTGACCTTAAAATTCCAAAATTAAAACTCAAAGGTTTGTTCACGGATGAGCAGAAATTTTGCTGTAACTTGCAATAAAATCACAGCATCATTATTTTACCAATATAGGAATGAAATATAACTCGAGTTTCGACGTTATTGTATCTCTAAATAACTGTCACTCTTTTTTGAAATAAAGAATCTTGTTTTATTCTGAATCTACAGTAACACTAAAATGTATTCACATTCACATGCAAAACACATGGATGTATTACACAATAATTTCGCTGGTACAACTGTGATGTGTTTTGAAACCACTTGGAGTAATGTGTTAAACGAACGTTCAGAGATTGGATATATGGAAAATAAAGATAATTTACACAGAAAATCAATGAACTTCATTAGAAAAGCTATTTATTGACAATTATTCCCAATGCAATTATCAAACAAGTATTCAACCCCTTAAGTCACTCCCCACCTTCACAATGTTGATGTCCATCCCTTTCTTAATTTTTTCAGAGGTCACTCTGTAACTTGCACAGTGTTTTTTGAGCACGAGTTATCAAGGGAGAGGTGTATATCAGTGAGATATTGTTTAAACATACCTTACAGAATTTTTGGCTTCATATTCTATTGGAAAAATTATTTCATTTTCTGTTAACTCGACTATGAGAATACCATTTACTATTTACCAATGTCTAAATTAAAAAAAGAACTTGCGTGTAATTGGTTTGTGATATTTCACCAGTGTTAGGGTGAGAAAACTCAGGTGGGTGGATTACACAGAGAAGGACTAACTCTGAAGACGCTGATCTTGAGTGATTATCAGACCTGAAAAAATTAATTATTGTTGATAGTCTAGATACCTAACAATACAAATTTACTAATTAACAAAAAAATTAAACGTGCTACATCAGAGCCCAACAAATTAAATTGGGTAAACAATTCACTTCTGTACTAAAAACTATTCTGCTTGTGGAAAAACACATTACTTACCTAAGAGTCTTTTTACCTGATGCTTAAAATACACCACTTTTTTTTTGTTTAATCACTTGCACCTCAACTCACCGAAGGCTGCACCTATAGTGTTCACTCAATTTATGCCACCCTATGGGCAAATACCTGTGAACTTCAAGTTTTTTTTCATGAGAATTTGTGATACTTTTTAATATATTTGTGAGAAACTGAAAGGCATTTATGCAGGGTTCTGCCTAGCTGCGGAGAAAGGAACATTCCTAACAAGTTTGATCAAAACTGTCTCCATGATTCTGTAACAGAACAAGCAAAACAGGTTTTTGACCTGGTTGTTACATAATCCATTACTATAAAAGACAATAAGGAAATAAATCTGATACTAGATGACTATTACTCAACATGTTTAGCCATTTCCAAAGTTGAAATTACATTTTTACACCTGGTTACCATGGAACCTACACAGTTGCAAGGGATGCCAGCTTGGACACAATTTTGGTAGAGATATCCTGACAAAGACGTTTGTCGAGTTTGATCCCAAAATTAGCCGAGCCATCCTGGAGAAGCAATTAAGCAGTAGGTTTTACACATAATAGCTATGGAAGCTATATGATGCACAACAGAAGACTGGCCACACCAATATAGCTTGCTTGACCTTATGGCCAGCTTGGTTGATTTATTGTCACTTTGAACACATTATTGACTTTGGTAGGCAATACACTTTTTAGTCATGATATTCACTTGGGCAAAGTTTCATTAAAATATCTTAAGTGGTTCCAAATTATATTGCAGACAAGGATACAAAATAATTATATTTTACCTTGCCATGACTTTAAGGCATGGTGCATGTTTAAGATATGTGAAAAACATTCTAGTCATGATACATAATTGGACTAAGTATCATAGAAATATCTTCTGTGATGTAAATGTTCTAGACAAGATACAATAATATTCAGAGAATTGCATATTTTCTTGTTCTGACCTTGACCATGAGGTGTGATGGACAACTGGAGTAGCTATGGTATGTGGTACACTGTCTGTTTCAGGAAAATCTCACCAACCATTACAAAGTTATAGGCCAGAGAAGCAAATGTAAAAAAATGGAAGGACAGACAACTTAAGATGGACGTATATGAAAAGGGATTAAGATGGACGTATATAAAAAGGGATCAAGATGGAATACACACATGTATCCCACCCATAACCACAAAAATTCAATGGCTGACAATTTTTAGAACAGATAACGGGTACAATATGAAAAGAAAATGCAAATGGCCCCTAAATCTAATCAGTTAATCTACAGATGCATACAAAAACTAAAAAAAATGTAAATTGCTTAGTGTAAGTGCCAACATGGTATCCGCCTAAATGAAATGTCTAAATCCAACAAGTGCATAAAAGTTGTAAATGGAATGCTGAATTGACATGAAAATCTTTTCAGCATATTTATATATCAATAACAAGAGACCCTTGTAGGGGCTGGTGCTCTGCTGGTCGAAAAGAATTTCCTGGAATTCAAGATAAGATAATTTTTTCTTTTTAACTCCCGAGTGTTGAAACCATCTCTAATATCTCTAATATGTTGGAGCATTAACAAGATTCTCAAATTAACCACAATGGCAGCTATATTGGATGTATGATTGGCACAATTTTCATTTAGGACCAACTAGACAGCATTAGAAGTCTTTTGGTGAAAAGCACGTCACTGTGACCATTCATTAATGAGGAGTAGCAATAACAAGATTTTCCAATTCTCAAAATCCCAAACATGGCAGCCATATTGGATGTCAGATTGGCACAATTGTTAATTTAGAAACTATGAGATATCATAAGGAGTAGTCCAGTGGAAACCCCATGTCAATATGACTATCCGTAGATGAGGAGTAGCGATAAAAGGATTTTTAAGATAGCAACCTTAGTGAACATATTGGCTGTCAGAATGGCAGGTCAAACTAGATATCACAATAAGTCTTTTGGGGAAAACCAAATGTCGATATGACCACCCAGCTTGGAGGACTAGCAACAACAAGATTTTGAAGATGGCTGTTGTGGTGGCCATAATGGATGTCAGATCAGCACTATTTTTATTTATGACCAACTATACATCATAGGAAGTCTTCTGGTGCAAATCACATGAAGATATGACTTTCCGCTCAGAAGTATTTATAACAAGATTTCAAGATGGCTGCCATGGGGACCATATTTAACATCAGATCAGCACCATTTTCATGTAGGACCAAGTAGACACCATAAGAATTCTTTTATTGAAAACCCCATGCTGATATGACCATTCATTTAGGAGTGAGAACAAGATTTTCAAGATGGCCACAGCAGGATCATTTTCATTTAGGACCAACTAGACCAATCACCATTGAATAAATGTGTGTGTAAAGTTTCATAGCAAGCATTCAAGTAGTTTAGGAGTAGAGATAATAAACTTGTGTTAACATATAGATGACAGACAACAGGCCATCCCATAAGTTCTTTCATCTATGACCAGTAAAGCTAAAAACATGCCTAGAAAATTTTGATTAGTTATTGTATGACTGTAAAAAGCTATCATGGTTTTCACCAAATATGTCCACCATGTTAAAGAAATGTTTTTTTAAATGAAAAAAATTGGCTGCATGTCATATAATTCTAATCAGATGATGTAAATAGCAATAGAAACAAGCCTGCACATTTTCATTTCTCTATATCATGTAGTTTTTGTGTTACCATGAAACATAAGTAGGCAAATCAAGATGCATCCTCTTTACTTGCTGTTGGGGCATAGCAAGTCCTTATATTTGAACAGCAAGTCCTTACATTTGAATTATAGCAAGTCCTTACATTTGAACAGCAAGTCCTTACATTTGAATTATAGCAAGTCCTTACATTTGAACAGCAAGTCCTTACATTTGAAAGTTCTGGGACATCTCTGCCAAATAAGGAATGGACAACTCTGTTATTGTTGAATCCAAGCTATAAAAAAAGAAGAAAAAAAGCAACATAATTTTTTTTCCAAATAATTAGAATACTTACTGGTAAATTGAAGATAAATAAACATCAGATATTAAAACTATATGGATAAATTGCTGTTGGATTTGTCAGAAAGAAAGGATTTTTGACAAAAAACACTGAAGAAAACAATCCTTAATATTTAAGAACTTCTGGATTCTAGTGACTTCCCTTCATGTACCCCCGAGTTCATTATCAAGGAAACTGTCTACAAAGACTATTACAACTAAGTTATTTGCATAAATCATTACTGATGTGCACCAGAGACACAATACAACATTTGGATTTGGTTGGACTAAGTGCACTTTTAAGGTGTTTTATCTAGCAGCTTTTGGATAGTGTTTGTTGAGCAATGAAAAAAGTGTCTTATCCAGTTTTTATACCCTATGAGTATTATGTGGAATATATATATAGATATATATATATATATATATATATATATATATATATATATATATATATATAAATATATATATATATATATATATATATATATTGTAATATTTTTACTATGCAATGCACATAACAATACATACTACAGGGAGGTAAATCCATTCATGTAAGGGAAACAACAAACACGATAAAAAAAAGAGTGGTTTATGTCAACCATCTGTCTGCTTGTTGTTCACAAAGACCTTGATCTTTATTTCCTCAGATTACAATGGTTATTATAAAGTGACCAATATGTGAAATTTGGTTAAGTATCAATCAGTATAAATTAGTTTAAATGCAAGAACTTAAATTCCACTTGCTGCATCACAGTGACTTTAACCTTAGGCCTTTAGATACCGTTATTATTAGATTTCTTTGTATAAGGAACAACATAACAAGGCTTAGTGGAGATGCATTAAGTTCACATCTCAGATCACAAACACAGTGAAGTTACTGTGTCGCAACTTGGTTGTGACTGTTGTCACAGGAACATTTTATGTACGTCTGTTCCCCTATAATGATCAAGATACATGTAAAGATATTTGTCAAAATTAGGAGGACAATTGCAGTTTTAGGTGACAGATTGTCCCCTGAGCTAGCTCAAGGTACAACACTGCTTTAACTTCTGATCACACTAACCAACAGGGTTATGTGGCAATCTACAAATTGTGCAGGGTAATTGGATAATGGCAACCCATACACTAAATTGGAAAAGGTATGTAAGACAACTCTCACATTACCATATGGAAACCAAACTGTTATTAGAGTAACAGACAAAAAAGGGTGAACATAACCATAAAATAATGTGCTTCAACATATGTTACTTAAACAAAAAGGAAACAAAATACATTGAGGTATTGTCATCTGGACTATATATGTATCCAGATGTACTGATATCCAAATTGCTATGTCAGGTATCCCCTTTCTCGGAAATGATTAATCCAATTACTTTATTAATAAGTATAAAATGGCTGGGGTAATTAAAGTGTTAGGATTTATTAGATTTTACTATAGGATTTATAACATTCTTGTTAAAACATTCTTAACTGACAAAATGCTGGAATAAAGCTGATGTTCATCAACTTGTCTCCTTAACTGCCTCTTCAATCATTCAAGAGTGGACAGAATACCTATCTTATTTATTTTCAACAAACATTTCTGTAGGTTTTGACACAAATAGCCTTTACATTATTTACTTTCTTTTACTGATTGTATTGTAAATCATGTTTACTTGCCTCTGTTGAAGTGTGCAATACACCAGGACTGACATGTTGCAGAATCTGAAATTATAAAGTAACAAGTTCATTATTTTAAAAAAATTGAATGACTAAAATAACTTTTACTGCCTAATAAGTTTCTGAAATGTAATTCATTCAATTCAATAATGTTATCTTTCATAAACTGTAACTAAACCACGAAGCATTTATAATACCTTGAATATTTTTATCTTTTTGATGATTTTCTTTGTCCACTAAAAAAAAATATGAACCAAAACTTAATAGCACATATCCATACTAACAAAAGCCAATTTTAAGAATTTTTAATAATCATGCTGTCAAGTCTTTAATGATGTGATTTAGATTCTGATTCCCTACAACACTCATTCTTATGACATACTTACTATTTTACTCTTGCCTACTTTACACATGAAATAGTATGATTTTAAAATGTTATTTGGATTAATGTGTGGTATTTGAATTCCATCATAATGTGACAAGTGACACTCTTCATTCTCATTAAAAAGCATTATTACTAATGTCATGTAGGGTCTTTTTTTTAAAGAGCATTTGTGAGTCTGCTTATATCTGTTATACAAAAGCTCTATGTGTGCATGGATGGATGTATGTATGTGGTTTAACAGCACATGAGCTATACAGTGCTGATAAAAGTTAATTTCCAAAAATGTAAAGGCAAAAAACTGAAGGAAGATAAACTCCTCAAAATTAATGTATACATGAAGTCCTCGGAATATGAAAGATAAGCACACATTCCAACACACGCAATAAAATCTATCTATGGAAAGAGAGAGAGAGAGAAAGAATAAAACACATACCTTGTTTCCATCTGGAAGGAGGCCAACAGATGTTCTTACATACAGTGGCTTATCTTTGCATATCTTTGTGATAACATATCCTGTCACCTGCTGGCCAGCCTCCAGAGATGGTGGTAGAAGTCTCTGATGGACAGAATGTAGACGCTCTAAGCTGAAAAAGACAAATCTTCTATGTAATTACTACTTCAGCCTTGAAGTAATTATATTTTTTTAATTTCATTAATACAATAAGCTTTGAAGCTATTACATTGTGTAAGATTCACTAAAGGATTACAACACTGAGAATCATGATTCCAATGAAGCAATTAATACAAAATCACTATTTTCAAGCACACATTACAAGCATTTAACATGCCCTGTTATTCCAACACATTTGTAGAAATTGTTGGGAATACTTATAAGTTCCATCTGTATATTCATCCATTAGCAGAGATGCTGGCATGATTTTATTTAAAGGGGGGAGCTCCCTCCTTGTCACCAAAATAATGGGGAAGTAGAAAAAAAGTGAGGGGGAGGAGGAAACGGACATAGTTAAAGATTTACCTGATCCATAAATAACCATCTCTTTCTTTCTTTCTACTCTATTGAAATCGAAATCCTCAAAAGATGTCTCCTCTAGTTGTATAAGCATTAATCTGTTAACCATTTCTGAGCTTAATTTGTATCTTATCTGCGTATGAATATTGCTCTGTGATGAGAACCACCTTTCACATATGCATAGCTAGCTAAGCCAGCTTGAACAAGTTGGAAAACTGTTCTTTATGGTTATTATGTACAATTTTCAACAGGTCATTGGTATTGTCTCTTGGATATATCTGCTCCAAAATGATATTTTTCACTAACAAGAGCTCAGCCAAAGTTTCACTTTCTTGAATCAGTGCTTTGCTGACTACTATGCCAGATATTTTATCTGTTCCACAATGTTTTATTAGCGTTTTAAGTCCATCAATGCCATAGTAACTTCTCCCCCCAGGCAGGTTTTACCGACTTGTACTCTTTCTTTATATAGAAAAATCCACTCATCGTTCTTTCTCTACAAACCATTTTCTAGGAGATGTATGTAAAGCATCAAGTTTATCATGGCTTGAAATTGATGCTAGCATTCTGCTAGTTACAATTCTGATATGCCAGTAAATTGCTTGCAGATACAAAAAATAAAAAAATAACTAGAAGCGTCTCGCTAGTGATACATTTACATTGTATTTTGTATTCAAAATACAAAATATGCTACTGGATATTGAAATCAGCCCAACTATCAAAATACCGCTTGTATAGAATTTTTTTTATTTTATGGGTCATGCATTTAGCAGAAAGTAAATATTTTAATATTATTTTGTTTACATTGGGAATTCTGAACCATTTTCCAGATGAAGGCAAGAAGGCGAAATGTAATTATGCAATGCCTAATTTAGTCTATATGGATACAACGTAAAACCTGCTAAATCACATGAAATTCAAACAACAACTCACAAGATAATCATAATGTCAAAATTCTCAATAGTGACATTCCTCACAATATTCAGTCAATCAGGAGCTCTGTTCATTAAGAACATGGGATAGAACTGGGGTTGTCATATCAAAGTCAACAACACCTGTATGCATCAAGGTATCCAAATTTAATTCAATTCAATTGTCCACATTTATGTGATTTTCCTTGTGAACAAATTACTTCTATGGTGATTTTGTGGAGATCATCCCCACCTTGAACTGAAGTAAACTTATTGTTACTGCCCTGCTTTACCTATACTGCCTATATACAGTAAAGAATTCAATCTTTGGTATAGGAACGTTTTTGGTCACACTGAGTTTGATGATAAACTGCGAAAATAACACTTGCATTCACCTGATTTTTAGCTACTTACATTTAGATGAACGAGTTCACAGTCTATCAATTTTGGCGTGGCAGGGAGCGATGTGGGGCGGGGGGGGGGGGGGGCACTCAATATAATAGTACATAACAAATAAGCATTGATTTTATAGCTTTATTAACATAGCGGAATATTCGAATTTTATCCGAATACTAATCTTCAAACAGAAAAATTCGGTAGACTTATTCGTTTCAGCTCTAACATTGTGCGTGTATCCATTACCTAAAGAGACTCCAGACTTCGTCCTCAACTGTGGTAGGGCCCGTGGCTCTAGAGCTAGCGGACGACCGATCTAATTCGCTGATGATTGACTCTACTGACCTTCTGCCTCCATCCAACAAGCTAGCAGCGGACTCCAATCCATTTGTGTCGGCTGCTAGATTCATTAGAATGTCACCGAAATTAGAGTTTAAGCTTACCCACATTGCCATCTTGTCATCAGCGGAAACACAAAATTTGTACGTTAATATATATAGTTGGAATTAAGTCCTGCAGCTCATGACTACTGTTTATATAAAAAAAAGAGTAGGATCAATACTTTCAGCAGAAGTGTACTCGTATTAACGCGCACCATGATCAGAGAAAACGTTAACAACGACATGCAGCCTCCATGTTAAAAATAAAGCTCTCTGTTTCACGAGAGCGGCCTCTAGCGAAGAAATTCGTAGTAATTCTCGACTTTCAACACCCATATATCATTCCAGCATACAAAAATAGCAATTCTGACAAGCACAATGCAACTTTCAACCACCGCGGTGTAATTCAACAGATACAATCCGTAAAACTCAACAACTTTCAGATACAATCCGTAAAACTCCACAACTTTCAGCACAAACAATTTGATTCAACATATGAAACTGGAAATCTCGACATACAAAGTTAAAATTCCAACCACAGCTGTGTAATTCAGCAGATGAAGCCTAAAACCACGATACAGGAAATGGAACTTTCAACCATGACTATGTAATTCAAGAAATAAAATCTCAAACCTCGAGATATAAACTGGAACTTTCAGAACAAAGAATTTTATTCAACATGCGAAATTGGAATTCTCGACATACAACATTGAAATTTCAACCACCGCTGTGTAATTCAACAGATAAAATCTAAAAGTTCTACATAGGAATCGGAACTTTCAACCACCGCTGTGTAATTCTATAGATAAAATCTGAAACCTCGACCTAGAAAATGGAACTTTGAACACAAATAATTTGATTCAACATGTGAAATTGAAATTCTTGACATACAACATTGAAATTTCAACTGCTACTTTCTCATTGGACCAACTTTTGTTCGCTACGGCGCCTCATAAAAAACTACGCCTCATTGCCGCTGTTTACGTCAAGCGGATACGTTTTCATCTCATCGCTTGAGAAAATATTGATATCATCGAGATTATGATGTCATATTGCGCATCACATAAAAAAGACATTTGACTTGTGTACACAAAAATTCTTCTTACCACATTATTCCGGACAGAAACAAATTTGACTATTCTTTACCTAAAGGTGTGACTTGGCGTGCTTTGTTTTCATCGTTAATTCTGTTTAATCCAAGTCCGTGCCCTAAGCACCTGCTAGCGCCCCAAAATTTGGGACGCCTCTTTTTCATTTCACTTAGGTTTGTTCCACTTCGCTGACAACTGCCTCACTCTTCCAATGCTTGTGAGACCATCTTAGGGACCGAACAAGTATATTTAACTTGTGAGGAGTGTGTGTGTGTGTGTGTGGGGGGGGGGGGGTTATTCCAAATACCTTGAGAAAAGAAAAATCTTGCTCTGATTTACACAAAATATAACTACAGTAATTCTATTACTTAAAGAAAAAAAATATCTTTGAGATAAAATGGAAAATAAAATTCATATTAAGGAGAAAATACCATACAAAACAAAACAAAATAAAAAAAATATAAAAAAAAATATGAAAATTTGGTGGTAAAATGCCACCTGTAGAAAACCGTATGGTTTGATAACGACATTACACTTTATTTTGATAGCAGTTTCTACAATCTTTTCTCAATAATGGCTTTAGAGCAGAATGTGAAGATTTTCCTAATGTGTAGGAGGAAAAAGGAAAATAGTTCTTTACTTGTAGAGATGGAGGACAGGGCTTGAAGATGTTACAAGGTAGCACGTGGCATATGTTGCAGTACGTAGTCTGATTGCTTATTCCTGTTTTTTTTTTTTTTTTTTTTTTCAATTCAATCTGTGTTTACAGAATATAAGGTAGATTCCAGTCAATATGCTCGTCTACTAATACGCATACACTAAGATTTAGATGACCCAGGGGTCAAAGCAGCTTATGGCAGCGATATATTCTGAAAGAATCTGAGCTGTGAGGTACATGAGAAAATCCCAACCACCCTGGCCCAGAAGATTAAATGGTCAGCTCACAGCTCATTCTTCTTGAGAATATATCGCTGCCGGAAGGCTGTTTGAACCTCGGGGTAATATAAACCTTAGTACATCGTCTCTGCGCCTTAGTACACGAGCACGTTGACTGGATTCTATCTTATATCTATTTCCAGTGACTGAAATCTAAACAGAACCAAGGGGAACAATAACCAGACTGAGTTTGCCGGATCAGAGACTCCTTATTGTGACGTAATCCTCGTTATACCTTGTAACATCATCAGTCCGCGGTTCCATCATTGCAAGTGAAAAATCCGGAAATTTTCCTCCAACGTATTTGGAAAAATCTTCCCGTTCTGCACTAATGCCACTGTTGAAAAAATATCGCACGAAATGCAACCTAAAGTGAACGTGATACAGTTATCAAATCGTACGGGTTTCTTCCAGTGACATTTTACCACCAACTTTACAGCGATGTTGAAAGGGTATTATTCTACCGATGGAAGGTAACCCATCGTGAGGAGTATGGGACGGTCGCTTAGTAAAGGTTAGGAATCTCCTCGCCTGGTACCCTGTACTCGCATGATTCTTTGCACAGATGTTGAAGCTATTAACTAATCATTGCAGTTTCGGGGGGGGGGGGGGGGGGGCGAGGGGGGGGTGTGGGTGTGTGTGTGTGTGGGGGGGGGGGGGCTTTTACAAACCAGCCGTTAGAGAATGATTTTACTGTTGTGCAAATGATGTCACTCGGTAACCAATCAGGATTCACAGCTTTTACTAGTTACGTGCCCTGGTTTGGCTATTAATTGAATGGCGATCAAAGCCGAAGCGGGACCAGTTACGCAAGATATCTTTATAAATTATATGATCACGCGTTCGCAACGTAACATTTCTAAACTAAAAATTTAAATGATTATGAGTTATTCTATTGGGATTTTGCATATTTATTTTCTTTATTTCTTCATTTAAACGCGAATTATGTGACCGGGCAAGTTTGCAATCTAGTTCGGAATCAGACGCTGCACCCAAATTTCGATAGTCATTTAATATCGGCTCGCAATCAACATTCAGTCATCCCCGATTTCTCTAACGTTTTCAGATATGATCATGCGTGTGATGGGAGTCAAAGTCGTTCATTAAACAAGTTCTAGTATTAGATTTAACCTAGAGTTTTGCCGTACAATCGCTTACTGTTTGTCGTAGAGTGTAACAGAGCTAGCAGATATGGGTGATACTAGTAGTATAGTTGGGCATTTGGGGCACAAGGGGCGATCCGATGTGAAAAAAGGGTAAAAAGATTATGGGCACATAAAGGGGAATTAACTTTAAGATGCCATTTTGTGGGTTTATAGCGTGAAGATGGGAAATTCCATGTTAAAAAATGGTTCATAGGTTTCACATGATGTATCTGTTAGGCTAGACATGTATCAGTCTAGCATGTTAGGTCTATTTTGCGGGAAATGTCATAGGCTGGAATCTGTAGAAATGTAAGATTCTTACTTAAAGAATTCCTACGTATGTTACAGACATTAAGCTTACCAACAAAAATCTTCCAAGCCTTACTGTCAGTCCATTGTGTTTTTGCATCAGGCTGGCACATTTTTCAATCATCAGTTTTGATAGAATGATAAGAAAAGGTTGACAAACACGCTGACCCTGGATAAAACGTTGGTCAATACACGTTTTACCAGAAATGTATTTTCTTTTACCTCCGCTTTTCTTCCAAATAGTGTGTTTTGGTCTAGATTGAACACACGCAGATTATAGCAACCTCTAAAGAATTCATCGTTGGTATTGAAGGAAACCCCCACCCCCCCCCCACCCCCCAGCACAAACATAGTATTTTAAGAAAGGTCAAGGAGTGTACTTTATTAGTATTTTGCACTCGAAGATTTTCATTCTGTCACTTTGGCTGCCCTGTTTGTTTCTTTGGTTAATATATGAGCAGAAATTATGTTGCAATGGCAATGCTTTTTATGGGGCAGATTTGTTTTCTTTAGATTTGTTGTCTTTCTTTACTGGTAACAAAAGGACGATTTTTTTCTGCAAAAATGCAGAGTGACTCTGTTTAAGTAAGAAAAAAAGGTCATACTAAAAGTACATCGAAGTTGTGCATAGTACACTTGGGATAGAATTGTATGTAAAATCCAAAGATTCAAAGAGAGAGAGAGAGAGAGAGAGAGATGGTTAAAAATGCCCCCCCCCCCCAAAAAAAAAAAAAAAAAAACACAACAAAAAAGAGTCAACGCCATTTTATAAAAAATAATCAAGGCTCACTTAAACATCAAGAAATAAAGAGGGATTATTAGGGTTCCTTCCTCTGCATGTGCAAATACCAAATAATAACCATATCGAACCTCAAGGGGGCGGGGCATCCTATGTTAGACAAGGTAAAAAGATTATAAGGACATAGCAGGAATTAAATATTAGGCCGCCATCTTGTGGCTTTATAGCGTCAAGACGGGAAATCCTATGTTAAAATTTTTTTCATAGGTTTGACATGATGGGTATTTGGTTAGAAATATAACATTGCAACATGTTGGGTATGTTTGGCAGGAAAATATTGAAATACTGAGAGAGAAAGTGAGATTTAATAAGCTCCGTCTGGGAATCGTCTATTAATGTATTGTTTTCTACCCATCTTTACAACTGTTTATTCAGACTAGACGCGAATATCTTGCACAATGCATTTGTTATCGGACATATTATACTTTTTGACCACTTCTTTTGGAAATTTCCCAGTTTCAAAGATTTTATTAAAAAGCACATTAAGAAATGAAACAATGCATGGTAAATACTACTGGTAACAAATGACCAGAATCTATTTTGGACCTGGGGTTTTATTTCTCAAAGAGCGAAAGCTAAGTAGTAATTCTTGATTTGTAATTGGTTTATTAAATTCAAAATTGTCATTCTCATTTCTCGCATTAACTTCGTCATCATCCATATTTGTTATCTCTGTTAGACGTTAATAAGGGACAAAATGAAAGGCTAACCAGTCATTCTAAATAGATCGTAAAACATGAGGATTCGTCTCTGTCATGAAGACAGAAGTTGGTATAATGGGAAACAACTCTGTGGAGACTACAACATAATACACATGTCAGTATGTGTTTGTGTTAAACAGAGAGAGAGAGAGAGAGAGAGAGAGAGAGAGAGCATTGATAAAAGTCGACGTAATTTTTAGAAATATATTTTTAAATGCCCACGTACGGATAAGCCTTATTCTGCAAAGTTCATTTTAAATGTGTGTGAACAGCTTCGCCGTAGTCTGAAACTGTAAATTTGTAATGAGTGCTACTTTTTTTAAAAACTTCCCTGATGATGTAAGCAAAAGATTCCGTCTCACGGTAAGAAATTGACAGATAGTCAGACGCAGACAATAATTCAGTTAGTCGAAAAAAGATTTTAGTGGTAGAAAAAAATATCTGAAATAACTGAATTATCACGTTATACAATTCGTAAACTTGTGGAAGGTTTGACAAAAGAGGGTCCGTAGAATTTGACAAATAAGTGGAGGATCAAAAAACTTGAGCAAAAAGGGTGATCGTGGATTTTCTCGTTTTGTTCATCGTAGTTTCCTTTACGATCGTAGACAATTTTTGCAGCACTTAACTGTAGCTTTTAATTAGTCTGTCAGTGTTCATATTTCTGAGAGTACGACCAATCAAAGATTGAGAGAGAGAGACTTTATTATAAAATGTTTGTATGCATGTGTGAGAGAGAATATCTTATTCATACTTAAAAAAGAAAACAATCAAAACATAGAGGAACTTAAGTTTGTTTTTATTTTATTTTTCATATTCCCGTGAGTAGGAATTACAATGAAATTTCAAAAACACCTAAAACAAGTCCAATTTACTGGTAGCATGGCTTTTTCTTTTGCGGCAGTACATTTTTTAATACATTCTTGTCACACACACAGTAGAGTCAGATGTCAGATCCTTATAAAGTCTCACATGATTGAATTGCGTCGATACTATGATCCTTCTTTTCTTGCCAAGCATAGATGTAATGCTTTTACTAAAATCCACTGCTTATTGTCAACCTGTTTGGTTTTTGCAAAAAAAAAAAAAAAAAAAAGAAAAGAAAATATAAATCCAGTCTCAAACACATTTTTCATTCATCCGTTTTGTCTTCTTCTTACGATACGCCAGTAGCAGGTTTTTGTGAACTGACTAGCTATTGACTGACTCAATGCGCGGAGAGAATATCCATGACTGTATCTGTCAATGGTAGAAGTTCATATGAGGCAGATCCGGATCATAAGTTTTGTTAAAAATTTTCCAAACTTACACTGATTTGACCGTTTTTATCTCCAAAAATCGTGTTTTGGATAGACTGAAGACAACAGAGTGCAAACTACTACTGACGATTTCCAAGTTATTTTGTTACATTTTATAAACTAACGTATTTGGGCTGTATCAAGTTAAACAATTTTCTTGTAAAGTTGTGAGTTTGTGTTTTTTGAAAACGGCTGATCTACCCTCAGTTTATTTCTTGGTACACATTGGACAAATTTTCATTCGCCAAGCCAAAGATTGATTGTAACATTTTTATTTGCGAGTTGTCAGAATTTGACAGAAGCAAAGATCTGATAGTCATGTATTTGCATATACTGTTTATAAATTGTCGAGAAAGGATCGGCTGATAAACGAAATCCAAGAACTGTTGTCACTAACACACATACGACACGTCGTCAAAAATTCGAAGGAATTGTCTCGTCTTGTTCAGTCAGTTCTTTCAACAATAGTTGATAATCCACTAACTCTTGAATACTGTCATTCACTTATTTCCGTGGCACTTGGTGCAACGCTGATGACAGAAGTCGTGAGGTAACGTGTTGTGATCTGGAAGTCGCACTCGTTTATCGTAGACGTCTGGTACACTTTTGGGATGCGTCGCGAGTAGTCGATGTAGTGAGAGTATTGGACCATATATATATATATATATATATATATATATATATATATATATATATATATATATATATATATATATATATATATATATATTCCTGCGCTTCTACCACGCGTAATTAAATAAATACATGGAGAAATTTCGAGAAATTCAAACTTTCAAAGGTTTCTACTATCCAGCGCCCATTTATCTACTATCCAACATCCACATTATATTTGTGTGCTACAAAAAGTCAGTTTCTTCGCTAAAACGTGTGCTACCAAGATATTAAAAGGTAGTTTTTCTCGTTCACTAAATTGTATGATACTGCAACATTAAAAGTCAGTTGTTTGCTAAAATGTGGGGGTCTAACGGGAGTTTAACTTTACGCCTTTAGTCTATAGGTTTAATATGTGTGGGTCTCTATAAGGGCTAATGGGAAATGTAATGTTAAAAATGTATATAAGTTTAACATGTGTGAACCTATAGGGGCAAACGAAAAATTAACATTACGCTTCTTTGTTGAAAAATGTATAGGGTCAAATGGAAATGTAACGTTAAACATGTTCGTAGGTTTAACAGGTGTGGGTCTGTATGGGGTCAAATGGGAAATTAACATTACGTCGTAGGTTTAACATGTGTGGTCCTCTATAATGTCTGTATTATGTTTAAAATATCTATAGGTTTAGCATGTATAGGTTTCTATAGGATCAAACGTGAATTTAATATTATGCCTCCATGTTGAAAAATTTATGGGGTGAAACGGGAAATGTAATGTTAAAAATGTTCATAGGTTTAACATGTGACCTCTGTAGGGGCAAACGGGAATTTAACATGTCGCCTCCATGTTGAAAAATGTATCAGGATCAAACGGAAATGGAATGCTAAAATGACCGTAGGTTTAACATGTGTTGGTATGTATTGGGTAAAACGGGAAATGTAATGTTAAAACTACATCTACTATCCAACACTCAGCTATCTACTATTCAACACCAAGTTATCTACTATCCAACACTCGGTTATCTTCTATCCAACACCCCATTCACTATTCAACATGCCATTTGGAGTGACCATCACCCAGTTATTTACTATCCAACACCCAGTCATCACCCATTTATTTACTATCCAACACGCCCCTTAAAGTGACCATCGCCCAGTTATATACTATCCAACACCCAGTGATCTACTATCCAACACCCACACTATGCCACAAATACAGCGCTTGGAGTGACCATCATTCAATTATGTACTATCCAACAGCCAGTTTTCTACTATCCAACTGGAACAGTAAAAGTCAGGTTTTGTTTACTAAAATGTATGCAGTGTTTTTCACTAAATTGTGTGCTATTGCAACAGCAAAAGTCAGTTTCTACACTATATAGTATGCGACTGGTAGAGTAAAATCATACATAGGACATTTTGTATCTGCTAATCTTTGCAGTGTCCCAGTTCATTGAACGCAGTGATTACACTGTATAAAAAAAAAACAAACAAGATATGCGTAAGTTTTGGTGTACTTTTAGATCTATGTTTTGGAGCACCATTATTTTTTTTTTCAAATGGAGAAAACTAAAGTACATCTAAGGTATACATCGTACATGAAGTGTTTTGTACTAGTTAGGAAAAGATATTTCCTATGTCTGTATATGAAAAAAGCATATTACGCGCAAGCAAGGGTAGGAGTACTTGCACACATTATGCACATAAACATACTTATATAAAGGGGTTTAAGTTTCAGGGGTTTTTTTTGGAACACATAGACATACACAATCATAAAGCTCATTGATTGGCAATGATTTAATAGTATATCTGTTTCCTTGAGAATTGAGTGGCCTTGAATAAGGACGTTGGATTTTGCAAAAAAAATCTATAACTCTTCCTTCTGTTTCATTCTAAAATTACCATAAAGTGGTAATGATGGAGAAGTAGGTGAAGGTGGTATTACCAGCAAACATTCTTGCAAAGAAAATAAGAAATCGCACAAAGCCAAATTCAAGCCAAACACAAAGTCCTCATTTCAGCCATGTTATACTATATTTGAACTGTTCGGCAATGGTACATCGTAGAAATGCTCATGGGTATACATTGAAAGTGACGTCATACGTCAGTTGTTGATACTGCAACATTGAAAGTTTTTTTCCCACTAAAATTGTGCTATTCCAACAGTAAAAGTCATTTTTGCACTATATATTTCACAGTAAAAATCAGTATAAAATGAAACTTGCAGGACATGGCTTATCTGTAGCGTGGGCATTTCAATTCATATTTCGCTCAATGACGTCGACCTTTCTCAAACTTCTATATTACTGACAGAGACGAATACTCCCATTTTCCGATGTATTTAGAATGACAGGTTATGCTATTTTGGTTTCTTATTAATGTCTAATAATGTTTTTTAAAAAGGGTGATGATGAAGGTACTGCGAGAACTAAGAATCGCAAGTTTGAATTTAATAAACCATTTACAAGTCAAGATATAATTTACAGCGTTCGCTCATTGAAAAATAAAACCCCATGTCTCGACAAGAGTCTGGTCATTTGTTACCATGGAAATTTACTATGCAATGTTTCATCTCATGGTGTGCTTTTTAATAAAAGCTTTGAAACTGGGGAATTTCCAAAAGAAGTGGTCAAAAAGTATAATATGTGCGATATTTAAGAATGGTAGTATGAAGGACCTAAGTAATTACATGGTGAATTTCTCTAACAAATGCATTGTGCAAAATATTCGCATATATTTTGAATAGACGGTTGTATAAATGGGCTGAAAGCAATACTTTAATAGGTGAGTCTCAGGCTAGCTTGTTAAATCTCTCTTTCTCTCTTTCCCTCTCAGTATGTCAATCTTTTCCCGGCAAACAGACCCAACATGTTTCAATGTTACATTTCTAACCAGACAGACCCATCAAGTGAAACCTATGAACAAATTTTTAACATAGGATATCCCGTCTTGACGTTATACGCTATAAACCCACAAGATGGCGACCTAATTTTAAATTCCCCTTATGTCACTAAAATCTTTTAACCCTGTTTTATATAGGATGCCTCCTTGAGGCTCAATAATGTTAATATTTGGTATTTGTACATGAAGAGGAAGGTACTAGCCCTAATACTTCCTTTTCAGTTATTGATATTTAAGTGAGTAGGGATTAGTTTTAAAAAGTGGTGTTGACTTGTTTGGGTTTTTTGTGCGTTTTTAACTCTCTCTCTCTCTCACACACAAACACACACACACACACAGACACACTCTCTGGATTTGATATACAATTCTATCCCACGTGTACGATGCACAACTTCGATGTACTTTTAACATGGCCATACAGTTTTACACACAGTCAGACTGAAAAAAATTCATCATTTTGTAACACTGGCTATTGAAGAAAACAAATCTGCTTCGTAAAAGCATTAACATTGCAACATACTTTCCGCGCATATATTTATCAAGCAAAAAAATATAGTGCAGCCTTACAAAAACCTAATAAATACACTCCTTGAACTTTCTTAAAATACGATGTTGGCGGTGGGTGGGGAGGAGGGGCGTTTACAATATAAACAATAAATTCTTTTAGAGTTGTAATAGTCTGCGTGTCTTCAATCTAGACCAAAACACAGTTTTCTGAAGAAAAAAAAAACCGAGGTAAAAAATAATCATTCCTCGAACATAAGTTTACTGACCTCCTTTTTATCCAAGGTCAGCGTGGACATTAAACTTTTCTTAATTTTTTATAAAAACTGATGAATAAAAAATTTGCTAGCCTATGCAAAACAACAACGGGCTGACAGTAAAGCTGGCAAGATGATTTTATTTATTTTATTTTATGTTTTTAAATGATCTGTCGTTACCATACGTAGTAATTCTTTTAGCGAGAATGTTAAATTTCTACATACTCCAACCTATTAATTTCCCGCAAAATGGACCTTTCATTTTTCACTGTTATATTTCTGGCCAGAAAGACCCATCGTGTGAAACGTATGAACCAATTTTTAAAGTGGGATATACCATCTTGACGCTATAAGCCCACAAGATGACGTTCTAATGTTAAATTCCTGTTATGTGCCCATAATCTTTCTACACTTATTAACATGTGATCAACCCTTGTGCCCCAAGTGTCCCACTATGCTACTGACACTGAATATCGAATAGACAAAGTTTATTCACTGAGAATTTGTACGATTCATATGAAAAACTATTTTAAAGAAGTTAATACTTGAAATCTACTTGCTGTTGTCTGAAGCTTGTTTTTAGGCACTTTTTGGTGGTACCTCCGCATTGCTAACATACATGTACAGTGCTGGCATATTTTAATATATTGTTGCGGAGAACTCGGCCACGCTACCACGAGTTTCGCCTTCTCTGGTTCTTTGGATAGGTATTTGTGTTAGAATGAAATTCCGCTGTATTCGTCTAAGATCTGGCCCTCCAGAATGTAACATATGTTTGCGGAATTTGTTGTATCTCCGGCTTTAGCTCGCCGCCTGGTCGCCGTCTAGGTTGTTCTTTGGGTCTCTGCCTTTGTCGCTACCTGTGTCGCTCTTGTCGTGGACTTTATCTTGCCGTGAGACGACGACTGGATTATATTCAGAATCGTGAGCTGGGTCGTAGTTTGAATCAACGATTGGTAGTGGTCTGAGTAGACGTTCCTTCAGGATCAACAGAAAGACTAACAGAGACGAAATGCGAGAGAAGAGGGATCTTTAGCTACAATTTGTATTCTTGGAAAATAGGCCTATTGGTTAAAAAAAATCTCCATGTTTACTTAATGGCCTTGAAGCCCCCTTGTTCTTGTCGACGAAAGATCTAATCCTTAACCTTTCGAGATCCGTAATTCGGCTATTCTGTGATCTAGGAGCAAATGTGACTGCTACTTCTTTAGCACTTGCTTATTCTATACCACACCACACTACACCACTGTACTTATACAGAACACGCGTGATCACGTGACCAAACACTAAAAGACTCGATGGCGCTACAAAAGCCACTTGCATTTAAATCAGTGTTTTAGCATTAAAGAAACGGAAAATACTGTCAACGTGTTTTTCTTATTACAATATGTTCATTTTGATGGAGAGAGAGAGATAGAAGAATAACGAATTTGGAAGCGTACCATGTGTAAATGCAAATCTATTTACTAGATCGGAAAAGAAATTAATTGCTGATGTGATATTGCCACAATGGCAGTTCCACTTTATCGCCACTGTGGCGATCAAAGTTTTCTCAATATCTCATTAAAATATATAATAAATAGCTGTTAGAACCTCCTTTCTAAACTGCATTCATACAATAAATGGATACGTGATTCATTTGATTCTACAGAAAAAAAGAAAAAAGTTTATCTTCGACTTGAACATCTGGTTTTCATTTCGTGTAAAATAACATTTGTAGGTAATCTTCTATGAAAAACCGTGAGTTGAAACCATTTAAAATAAGTGTCTTTAGTACACTTATGCAAAAAAATATGGTTGTTTGTCCAATCAAAGTTTTCATGTATGTTGAGTTCATCACACCCTTTATCTTGAGCCTTGGAGTTTGCATTGGTTTCAATTTTAAACTGATAAATGTTCTACACCATTGCTTCTGTTGTAGTTGATATGGAACTGGTACACTGGGTCTCTCTTCAATAGTATCTAATGTCTCCAATTTCAAAACCTTTAAATATCCTTGAATGACTTTTATAAAACTCTGAAATTGTAGAAAATTAATTTGGTATTTTTATCTCATCAGGTCTCCTAGAATCTCGGCACTTAAAGTAAAAATATATGGTATATAGGACCATCTTGATCGCAGTCACGTTCAGTTGCAAACCACTGTGAGATTAGACTATTTACAATGATACATGGCTTACTAGTTCTATATATCACAATAATACATGGCTTACTAGTTCTATATATCACAATAATACATGGCTTACTAGTTCTATATATCACAATAATACATGGCTTACTAGTCCTATATATCATAATGATAAATGGCTTACTAGTTCTATATATCACAATAATACATGGCTTACTAGTTCTATATATCACAATAATACATGGCTTACTAGTTCTATATATCACAATAATACATGGCTTACTAGTTCTATATATCACAATAATACATGGCTTACTAGTCCTATATATCACAATAATACATGGCTTACTAGTTCTATATATCACAATAATACATGGCTTACTAGTTCTATATATCACAATAATACATGGCTTACTAGTTCTATATATCACAATAATACATGGCTTACTAGTCCTATATATCATAATGATACATGGCTTACTAGTCCTATATATCATAATGATACATGGCTTACTAGTTAAATATATCAGAATAATACATGGCTTACTAGTTCTATATATCACAATAATACATGGCTTACTAGTTCTATATATCACAATAATACATGGCTTACTAGTCCTATATATCATAATGATACATGGCTTACTAGTTCTATATATCATAATGATACATGGCTTACTAGTCCTATATATCATAATGATACATGGCTTACTAGTCCTATATATTAGTCCCCAAACCTGTATTAATAATGGTAGGTGAATTGGGATGTGATCTCACTTATTCATATAACAGTGCAATGTATTGCACACAGATTTGTTCGCAACACATGAGTGCACATATCAATCGTTTTTAGATACGTACCAATAGTTTTCGTGGCTTTTGAGTTGCGGTTGTTTGAAATGGCATTTCGACGATCTGTACAGCATATTTCCGTATCATATCTGATGTTCAACAACTTATAAATCCATATGAAATAGCACAACCTTACCCCCTGAGGCCATTTGGAATTACAGGGCTCTGTCAGCTGTTGTTCCATCAATATCGAAGAAACAATGAGATGTGACTTCTCTCATTCGAACGAGTCATTTTTGGTCATGCGACTGGATCATCTTTGGATTTGTCATGTGACTATTATGTGATGAATATCGAGTCATGTGACTATTATCACGGTTCAACGATGCATCAAATTACAAAATAGACTAATTAATTTGACACTGTAACACAGGACACTGTCAATTAATCCATCCATTTTGCACTTTGAAGCAATAACTTGTTTTTATGAGTAGGTGAAATCAGACCCCAATTCGCCATCAATACCAATACAGGTTTGGGGCTGATTTATCGGACTAACAAATCAGCATCTTTATAAAATATTGCAATCCATTTGTTTTAATTATTGGTCTAAAATTAAAGAAAATAAGAACTTTATCAGTAAAGCTCCATAATGGTGAATTAAAAGCTATGCAAACATCAATAAGGAAAAGAAGACCAGCGATATCCTTATTTCCTAGAAGATGCATTATATCATAAATAATTATAATATTGTATCCAATATAATGGCCTGGGGTAAAAGCAGCTTGGTCTGGATGTATCAATTTGGACAAAAGCTGTTTAGTTCTCTTTGCAGTAGTTACTGATGTGAGTTTCTAAGTGGTACTGGATGAAGATATGAGTCTCCAGTTATGTATCAATAATCTCTATGTATTACCATTTGAAAACTGGTTAGTATTCCTTTTTCGTTTAGTAGTAGGTAATTCATCCTTGCGAAAACAGGGAATAATATATCCAACAATAACAATTTTAAATCCTTCCCAAAAAATTTTCACTTTTTTAAGACCCTAGAGTAATTTGTCATTTGCCAATAAAGTTTCTATTGAATTCTATTCATCTAAATTAAATTTGGGTAATTACAAGTGGGGATTACAAATTATTTAAATGTTTAACTTCTACTTTTCTAAATTTGTAGAGATTCTCATAATATAATTTCGTTTCATTTAATATTTCAGTGTAGTTTTTTTTATTACAGAACCATGCTTTTCTTTAATTTAGAGCATGAGCTTAGAAGGATAGTTCCTATTTTCTAAATTGCATTACTTTTTCTCCCATCTCTGTCCAAATTGCTTTTGATCTAATCATGACTCCTTCTAACTTTTTTTTAATCTCTTATCCCATTTGGTTCATCTTTACATTTGTATATTCTATCGATAGAATATCCCCGACCTTTTTCCAATGTCAACTTCATCAACTAAATGCTTTTTTCACTTCTATCAAATTGTTCATGAGATTCATACGATATTGTACTTCCTCTTATTTCCGTCATTAAAATTTCATCAAAAAAAATATAGGTAATCAATGGTAAACTGTATCACTGCTCCAGGCATGTTGTAAATTGTATCACTGCTCCAGGCATGTTGCAAAAATCTTCGAGGAAATGTACATGCAAAGCATACTGATTATAATATCCTCGATTTTAACTCGGCGGGCGTAAAGCCGTGTAAGCTTATAGTTTCGCCCTGTGTCTGGCGTGCACGATCCGTAGGTCCTTTGTGTATTCCGTTCACAATGCTATTTTCAACTTCTTTTTAAAAACTTTCGGACCAGTTTCAATCAGTCTTGGTAGGAACGTTGCTCAGGACATGCTCCACTAAAATTGTATTCTATGTGTTTCACCAAGCAACAATGTAGCTTCCATAGCAACCAAAATGGAAAGCCTGTTTTCGACTTCTTGTTCAGAACGGCTCGGCCAGTTAATCAAGCGGGATTAGAATGTATCTTAGTATATGTTTTATCAAAATTATGTCTGGGGTGGATTCCCAACCAATGGTGTGGCGCACTGAGCAGCATGTCGGAAAATGTATTTTCGACTCTTTTCTTGAACGATTACGCCAGTTTTCATCAAAATTGTTATCCTGAGAGAGGCTGCCCGAGCGACAGTGTTTCTTCTTTGCCAACTATCTGAAATAGGGATAAACATCTATCTTTATCACAATTGTGTCTGGAGTGGCTCCGCTAGCAATGGTTTGACTTTCAAAGGAACTGGGTTAAAATTTACAAACGATACTTATATCCCAACTGGTATGGGTAGGTGTTACTACTATACACAAAAATATCATAGTACGACTTTCTCTCTAAAACTGCTTCACCATATCAGATCAGGCGTGATAGGTAGAGTCCTAGCATGAATACCTTTCACATTAATGCAAAAGATGCCAGTGCACCATCTTGTCTAGCTGAAATTACTCAAAATTAAAACACAGTTAAACAACATGTCGGCTACCACCAATTTCTACCGAAAAGTTGAAAATTATTCTGACATTGGTGTCTTTCAACCTTAGGCACATGTCTTATTACTATATTTGTCTTGTCGACTAATATATACAGGTGAGCGAAATCAGGCCCACTTGGATCTCTTGTTTGTTTGAGAGAGTGGACCTATTCTGGATCTCCTAAAAGAGTTATGACATTTCCAACAAGTCATGTGCTTTATTTGATCTCTATGTTTTGGCTTTAAATCAAACTTTATCAAAGAGTGGTCTGATCCGTATCCAAATTCAATATGAACCTTATCAACATCATATACCAATTTATTTGAAATCAAGGAAAAAATATATAATTATAGTTTTGCAAGCTTAGGTGAGTTTCTGCTTCTCCAGATGAACCTACTTTTTATATTCAGTTCTGTCCAAAGAGCGACTAAGTTAAGTTCATGTATCACTACATCTTTAGTTTTAGGATTATTTATATGTACGTATTTTACTGTATTTTTTTTTAATCAGTCTTCGTAACTAAATTAAAATCTCCTGCCACGATTAGATTTTAGATGTACATTTTGGAATATATTTATTTCATTTTGTATTTTAGAGTATCAGACAGACCAGTTAGTATTTGGACCATATGCGTTAATCAGCAAACATTGTTTTCTTTCAATTATTGCATCTAACAATAGCCTGTTTCCATGTTCTTTTTCTTTGCCTTGTTAAATTTATATTCAAAATTATTGCTGAACAGAATTGCAACACCCTTAGATTGCCCTGTAAAGAACTTAAAGATAACATTATTCTCCATATTGTACAAATAGTTTTCTCCTAATGTTTGGAAATGAGTATATTGTATGTAATATATAGAATGTTGTTTCTTTTTTTTTGGCTGGGGGGGGGGGGGGGGGGGCTTGTCTCTAAAGAAATTCAAAACATCACGGCTTTTATGGTCATTCCCTAAGCCTTGACAATTTATTGATGTTATACCATTATTTGTATCCATTTTACGGTATAAAATTCTAAGAAGTTCTAGTATAAGAATGTGAGATTAGTCGGCATTTACATTCGAAATATAATCTACATTTTTTGTTTGCTTTGAGCTGTTTGCTCATGGGTAGAATATTTTTTAAATGTTGTCATTTTGGTTGATAAAGTAGCTAGTGGCCCCCCCCCCCCCCCCCCGACACACACACGCATACACACCATATCTTGCGGATCCAGGTTAGAATCTCAATAGAGAACGAATATAAAACAAAATATTCTCTAACCTGTATGATAATGTTCATTTTCCATACATGGTGTATCATCATATTGTCACGCGTTCTCCTGTAGGATCTCAGGGCTAGAACTTTCCATTCTGTCTAGTGTATATTTGTAATTTTGTGCATTAACATCTACAATTTTTTTACATTGATTTTTGTCAGAGGAATCCAGAGTGACCGTGTAATTAAATGAGACTTAATTATTCGTTGCCATGCGGGTGCAGGAATGCCTGTATCCACAACTAGGTTCCTTCCTTTTCTGGGGATATGTGCTTAGTGGAGAGGGCATGGGGGTAGGTGTGTGTAATCAAGGTGATGGGTGCCGTAACCCACAAACCCGAGTTTGTATCTCAGTAGGGAAGAAATATAGAACTAAAATTCTCTAACATGCATGATAATATTCTTTCTCTCCACACACACACACACACACACACACACACACACACACACATATATATATATATATATATATATATATATATATATATATATATATATATATATATATATATATATATATATATATATGTGTGTGTGTGTGTGTGTGTTATCTGGTCAAAGTGAGATAATCCATATAATTCCAATCATAAATGGATAAGGAAACGAGTTCTGTATGAGACAGAGATATGTTGTTTCATTTCTATACAAAAAGTATGATGTGACAAAATAATGTACAAATATGTATCTAAGTGCACATATATGCATTTAAATAATCTAAAGTAAAAATAGGGAAAAGAAATCAAACTATTTATCTCTGCAACAACACCTTGGTACATGGCTTATATAAACAAATTACCTGAACGAAAAAAAGATGTGTGTGTGAAGTGTGTGTGTTGTGGGGGGGGGGGGGGGGCAGGAGTGGAGGAGAGAGGGAGCGTTAGGATAGGTTGAGTTTTTATTATAAAAATTGCATTCCGCGTTTGTTTTTATTTTTTTTTTAAAAGAAACACAGAGTTGAATCAATAAACAATATCAAACAACAACAGAGAAACTATAGAGGACCCTCTTTTTCCTGTTACTGTTAGTAAACAGTATTTTGAATTATTTTGAATTATTTTTTCATAACATAGTCTTCTATACAAAGATTTTTATTAAAAAAATTGATCCTATATCCATACATTAGCAATTCATGTATATAGGTAAAAAAGGGGCTAGCTATTATGTCCAACAAAGGCATCCTGAGTATATATATATATATATATATATATATATATATATATATATATATATATATATATATATATATATATATATCTATAAGTAAAGAGGGGATAAATATTATGTCGGACCCCCCCCCCCAGTATAAATATAGCAAATTAATGAATATAGGTAAAGAGGGGCTAGCTAGTATGTCCAACAAAAAAAACCTGAGTATAAATATAGAATATACGTACATAAGTAAAGAGGGGCTAACTATTATGTCCAACAAAGACATCCTGAGTGTAAACATTGAAGTTAGGATAACTATACAGAAAATTATAATTAGAACATTAATCTAAACTGAAAGGTATAACTGCAAAATCTATAAAATTAACAAACGTTTTAATTTTGTAAAACAGCAGACACAAAATTTCAGACTAAAATATTTGTAGCATAAAGCTAATACTTCATATAATTACATATATTTCCTTTCTCTAGAAATATAAATCAATACATGGGTGCCTATGCAAATAATGGAATTGTATACTCTTCACTGCAGTGTTGTACTTTCAACGAGCCCAGGGGACATTCTTCCATCGCATACTACCAGTGTCCTTTTAAATTTAACAAATCCTCCATATCATGATCATTATAGGGGTACAGAGATATATAAAATGTCCCCCTAACAGCTCCACTAAGGTGCAACACTGCCACTGTATTCTCATCCATCTTTAATTTGACTGCAGAAATTTCAGTATTCTCTTCCTTGTATTTCATCTTTGTAAGATAAACCAATATCAGAAGTAATTGGAAATCACTTGTTCGGCATTTTTTTTTTGGCGTGCACATAATATATTTATTTAATCTTACAGACAGATAACCCAGTTTTATGTGCCATTATTTCAAGCTTAGGATTTATCTATATGGATAAATTTCATTTAAGGGCAGCATTCTGATCAATCTTTATATATATTATATATCTTCTATTCTCTTTTTCTCACCAAAAAATCCCATAAATCTGACAAACAGATCATGTTAAAAAAAAAGCCTTATTCAAATTTTATCCCTAAACTATCCGTATTGCCCATGAGCAGTTCTTGCCCTCCCTTGTGTCTAGCCTGACTGCAGGTCCTTTTTTTCAAAGAATTCTGATATATATTTTCTCATCTTTCCTAAGTTTATAAGCAATGTCAGCTAATTGGCTCCTTTCTTTTTTCATAACTACAGTGAGGTCCGTGACAATTCTCATTCCATTTTTGTAGACCTACTCTTGCTTCCACAAGAATTAACTGCCTATCAGCAACGGAGACAACTTGTGCTGTAATGAAGTCTTGACCAAAGATCTTATTTTCATTTCCTCATTTTGCTTCTTATCTTCCATCTCGTACCATGGGTGTCTATGCAAATGATGGAATTTGATACTCTCCACTGTAATCCCACCCGGCTTTTAATTTGTCTCTAAGAAATTTCGGAGTGATCTCATAATTATCTTGCCTTTCTGGTTCAGGAGTCCCATAGAACAGAATATTATACTTCTTTTTTATTTTCATACAAAAAGCAATTGGTTCTCAAGGCCCTTATTTTTTTCTTGTATTTCCTGCAAAATAGCCTAATGGTTTTCTTGTATATTTGCCTCTAGGTTGTGTACTTTTTAAGCTTCAAGCTCAAGACTTGCCTCCACTTCCATAAAATGCTATTTCCTTTCTCCTACTATCACTGATCATAACTAGTCCTCCATATCTTTGATTTATCTTCTGACTTGTCATATCACCATATAAAGTTGTAAGCTAATTTTCCCATATTCTTTTTTAAAAGAGTCATTTCTGTCTGCTGATATCTTTTTTAAACCCCCTATTTTGTTGTGCGTCTTTATTGGCCGCTACACCTACATTTCTATTCAAAAGCCGATCCTCATCAGCTGATTCAGTTTGTCGGCTGTACTTGCCCCTTGTCATCTGGGTCACTGACACACTTCTAGTCAGGGGAGGTGCCTAATCTTGTTTAGCTGATCTTTGTGATACCATCCACTATTTCTAGCACTTGTTCGCACTTTTGTTTTTGTGTACGTATTTTAATGGGAGTTGGAGTGCTTGTTCACTAGGTATATAATGACATATCAGCATCACACGACTACTGAAACATATGCGTACTAGAGTTTTGGTCTTCTTCAGAAAAATGTTTTTGTCAAAGGAGAGGTCACTTTAAGTTTATTCCACTTATTGTCCCCACCTTTTAGAAGAAAACAAAAAAACAAAACAAAAAAAAACAAAACAAAAACAAAACAAAACAAAAAGCAGGGAAATAGTATCTAGCTTCTGTTTATTCGTGCGTCCATTCAGATGTCCGTCAGTCGGTCACACTTTCCCTTCTGCTCTATAACTTTAAAGCCATTTAAGATTAAGAGATGAAACTTGGTATACTTACACTTCATCACTAGAAGGTATGTATCGTACAGTGGCTTGACTTCAAATTGTGCCCCCCCCCCCCCGCAAACATTTAGATTGGGCCCCCATAAAATTAATGTAAAGCGGGATTTTTGGGCCCCCTCCTGGTCGCGTACAAGATGCAGGTCTTAACTTCGAGATCAAAGTCACGGCTCAGTATTTTACATTTTCCAGTATACTTTCTCTTCCGCTCTATTACTTTAAAGCCATTTGAAATTAAGGAATGAAACTTGGTACACTTGTACATCATCACTAGAAGGTGTGTCGCGTACCACATTGGGGGTCCTATCTTGAAGGTCAAGGTCACAGCTCTTTACGTTACCATTAAACTTTCCTATCTGTTCTATAACTTTAAAGAAGCTGTTTGAGAATAATGGATGAAACATGGTATACTTTTACATGATCACTAGAAGGTGTGTTACATGGGGTTGCTATATTGAAAGTCAGGGTCATGGCTGAATATTGTACGTTTTCCATCACACTTTTCCCTCCGCTCTATAACTTTAATGTCATTTGAGATTAATGGATGAAACTTGCTATACACATACATCATCATTAAAATGTGTGTTACATACCACATTGGGGTTCTGACTCATCGTATCTTTCAATCACACTTTCTTTTCCACTATATTACTTAAGTGGTCTTATCTTCAAAGTCAATGTCATGGTGTTATATATTGAATTTTGTTATTACACTTTCATTTCCACTCAATAATTTTAGAACCATTTGAGGTGTAGGAATGAAACTTGGTATAACTATATAACCACTAAAAGGTGTGTCACATATCATGGGAGGGGAGGGGCTTTCTTCAAGAGCAAAGTCACTGAACTATAGTTTAGATTTCCGGTTTCCGTATTATTTGCCCTTATGCCTTCTAACTTAACAGCTATTTAAGATAAATGGATGAAGCTTGGTATACTTATAGATTGTTGGTTTCTTTTGTTTCTGCTTTATATCATAAAAGCTGTTTGAGGTACAGGGATGAAGCATGGTACACTTATGCTTCTCAATTTGATGACATCTCATGTATCACAGCCAAAGTAATATATCCAAGGTCAAGGTCACTGATAAATTTAACCCCTTTTCTGCACTTTCCTATTTGCTCTTTTTAAGTTAGGGCAATGAAACGTGATTACTTTTTATGTCTGCCTAGTAAATTTACACCCGTGTCTTAACGGTCATAGTCAGGTTTCAAGATTGTAAACTTGTAGAACCTTACCATGGTAGGTGGGGGATAGAAATTTCACTGAAAGTGCTTGTGAGGTCATTATTCTTAGAGGATTTCATGCTGGGATGGACAAACAAACAAACCAACAAGCAAACAAACAAACAAACAAAAATCACACCGCCAAGCTGTACGTGCAACCGGAAGTCCATAACTCTATTCTTGGTAAAACTGTTTCAGTGTGCTTGTACTGTCCATAAAAAGGAAAATACAATACTTAACATAAAAATAGACACGAATTACATCTTGTATGTGCTATATATTTTGATCTTTCTCCCAGGTCAAGAAAAATAAAATTTGGGTCGGTGTGGAGGCCGAAACAAAATATGCCTTAAATGAGATTACATTTTGTGGATGTACTTCAACTTTAAAAGAACTTATTTTGGACGTACAGAGCCCGCAAACCCATACCCTTGTCCACCAGGGTACAACCCAAACATCATGTCCCCAAACCTGCACATACATTATGTGTCCACTGTGGTTTATTGCATATACAAAACTTCCGCATACAATATTTTAATAAATTGTAGCAACTGTCTTTCTAAGTATTCAACCTCTTCAAGGGACGGGGTGTGGTGTGGAGGGTGGAGGCTAGGGGGGATGTTAGGGGAGTGGTTTCTATTGTACGTGATTCCAATCACGAGGATATTTGTAAAGCTCCTCTTAGATTAAAAGAAACTTCAAACAGAGCGTATTTTTTCTCCACAGTTCTATTTATTTTTTCGAGTAAAAATTTAAACCATTCGTAGTTCGGAACAATATTCTTCATATATTACGTTGAATATTTTTTAAACAAATTATTTGTACTTCGGATAATTAAGATAAATATTTGTCACTATTTCTAAGATACAATATATGCTCTATGGTTTTAAGAAAACGGGGCTTGAAATATCATACATGAACGAAGTTTCTGTTCTAACAGTGACCAGAAATATAAAAAATATATTTTAGGTTCATAGTACGTGACACTAAAGTTCTTCCGCATATTAGATACCTCGATGATAAATATCAAATAGCCATGGACTTAATACGAGTCGTGGCAAATCGCAGATTGAAGAGTAGACCGGAAGGCCTTACTCCGACTATACAGGACACCAGTCATGACTTGGCGAAGAACCCTGGACACAGAACTTAAGGCCTCACGCATGTCCTGGAGGGAAACGAAACAGTTAGCCCAAGACCGTGACAAATGGAGAGCTGCGGTGAGGGCCCTATATTCCAGAGGGAACGAAGAGGAGTGATGATGATGATGATGATGATGTAACATGGCTATGGCTCTATTGTGTACAGATCAGCTTGTAAGTCTTACCTGCAGATGCTTGAGCCGACACACAATCAGGGACTTCGACTTGTCTGGGTGCATTTAAACCCTTCGTTTCAGAAAGCTTCAATGTTGAGGCAAATGGACCATCGCTTTATCTCAGACGAACGAAAATGACTATTCGAATACTACGAAACTGTGCTCTAATCCATCTAATCCCGCATATGATATCGTCTTTAGGTCCAAGTCTCAAACCTTGTACACTAAAAACCAAATTCCATTCTACCTTTTGACATACGAATTCGTTCTCACATAGAAGAAGCAAAAATCAGTGTTGCAAATATTGCAAAATTCTATATTCCCAAATCACAACCGTGGTCATCAAGACCTCTCAAAATAATATTTGACTTTTGCGAATTCAAAAGGTCTTCAACAGATCCTCTTGTTTTTCAGAGTAAATTAAATGAAATTAGAGCCTCTAATCGTAGTTATATGTAAGTTTATACAAACGGTTCGAAAGACGGAGACAAGGTTGGAGTATTGCAACACTTCGTGGCACCATCTCGAGCAGGTAACCGGATGAAGACTCAGTTATTGCCCCTGAAATTACATCTATACTCAGATCTTTGAACAACATTGAAACCGCAAAACAAAAATGTTGTCATCTTTTTGGACTTCATTCGCCACTTCAGAAAATCAATCCTAACATTGGAGAGTGACTCCCATCATATAGAACATGTTGCAGAATTGAGGCAGTATTGTGACGTTCACATATCGGACACCACACCCACACCTGACTCATACATACATCCTGAACAGGTGAGCCTTCAACCGGAGTGCAAACCTTGCCAATGTCCACTGACAGTGGAACACATTCTTGTCCGTTGTGTCAACTTCCACCCTGTGAGACAGAGGTATTTTGATATGAACTCAAAGAAGAAACTTGATGGTGATGTACCACCAGAGGCATTCTTAGACTTTATGAGCGAATGTGGTTTATATAACACACTTTGATCATATGTTGTAAGAATTTTATTTTATATACCTTTTAAACAATTGTGACATCTTTAACTTTTAACTTTTATCGTTTAGTACTTAATGTCTGGAAGTTTTTTGTGGGGAAGTCTTTATCTTCTATGTTTTACATTTATATTCTAGCTTTGCTTTTAATCGGTACCATATAGCCAGTATTGTGCTGACGTGCCGTTAAAACCTACAACTACTACTGCCTCATAACTCTGAGTAACTAAACGCGATTTATAGATTGAGACGTTAGAACGTAATGAAACTCATCGACTTGAACCTTTTCAAGGAGACTTCTTCAAATTGTTTATTTTTTTTATTTTTTACATCACGTTTTAAGACACCACTATAATGTAAGGAGAAGATACACTAGTCTACCTAATGTATTTGAATAACTTCCACACAATGTAAATGAGTCCCATATCAAGTTTGGATAGAGAAATATGAAAAATGGGTGTATTTCTATTTTCAAATAAAATGGCATAAAACTTCTTGCTGTAGAAATTTAGTTCGAATTTGATCATGGAACATAATTTTGTTCTACTATACTTGGGAGAATTATGACCATTTGAGACTTGACAGTGCCTACCCGCCATGAGTTCGTTTTTGATTCCTAATACTGGATGTGTAATTTGAGTAGCCTAAAAATAATATATAAAGTTCTGCATCACTGGTATCATGCAACCCCCACCCCCACCACCCCCAATAAAGCAACAAACTTCATTGTTCATTGTTGAAAAATTTCTGCTCTCAGTTTATATTGAAGACAATTGTTATTATAATTGACAAAAACTATGCCGTGGTAGAGACTAACGTGGCTTTCAATGAATTGAATGGACACGGCGTTTGAACACAGGTGACCTCTGTAAACAAATTTATTATATTGGTTAAAGGCATATACTATACACCGAATACCATTAGCATTATTATTATTATTAGTAGTAGTATCATCATTTTTAGTATTATATAAGTCTATTATTACTGGCAGTTGTTGTATGTTATCAAGATATTTAATTTAGCGCTATTCAGCAAAACACATAATAAAAGTTCCACACAAGATTACTGTATTCTCACTTTAATCCATCATGTACATTAAATCATCTCTGACTCTTAAAGAAGATGTCATAATAAAACCAATCTGCCAATTCATATACGACCCCAGCAAATCTACAAAACTCAATACAACTGTGTGCATGCACTCATTTATACAGCTCTCTCTGACTCTGTCTCTGTCTCTCTCTCTCTCTCTCAACACAAACTTTAATCTCACTATCAGTATAAACGGCGCTTAAGGGCTATTGGTAATGCGACTAGGCTTAACAGGGTGTGTTGATGTGGTATAGCCAAATATCACGTATAGTACATAATAAGTGAAAAGTTTTAAATTATTAACTTAAAAACTGTAATTTAAATGTGCAGGTATAATCTGTTTTGCAGAAAAGGTATTTATGTGAGCTAAAATAGGCAATCTGATAGTGCATATTACGTGCAATAGATCACGGCATTGAGATAATATTGAGCTATTGCATTGTAATTATCGTGTTGCATTAAGACTAAGCAAGACGCAACGAACGTTACATTTTCATATACACTGAGCCTTGCGTACAATGCATGTGGCAAAAATCACTATGGCATGTAATGGGGGCTGCCATACTGGTCTTCTTCCGGTCAACCCGGTCCCATGATTGTCAATCATATTACACGCATACCTGCAACCCGATGGCCATCCAACTTTCCATATTGAAAGTACAGTTGTGGTCGGTACTGTTAATAGCGAAGAAAATTCCTAAACATTACTGAAATACATACTATGAAATGACTTATTTTACTTGTTTACATTTTGCTTCTTTTTCTCTCTTCTTTCACCGCATGTAGTTCTGTAAATATTAATCCGCCAAAGTTTATGTCTTTGGGTATTATCAGTCCTTCGTTCTTAATACCTTCTAAAGATAATGAAAAGTACTTGAGATTAGCTAATTATCCTAAACAAGCCTTATATGTATGCACACATGGAATATATATTGAATTTGCTTGTAAGTGTGAGAACTATTGTAGTTGTGACACGTGTTTCCGATTTTGGTTAGAAGGCACTTCCAGCAAAGCAAGAGTGTTTTTTAAATTAAGAAAAAGGCAAATTGTAACAAAATTACAAACTGATCAGGTAGGCCATATGAGCAGTTGCATGCTTTAGAAGAAGATACTTCGTTCAGTTCTGTTGGATGTTACGATTGTCAATAATCGTGAATGTTAAACTAAGTGCAGTGTAACATGCTTAGTGACGGTGAATATGACATGTATACATCCATGTGCTTTACCACAGTGGATTCTACGGTGTGTCGAATAGGCCACGTGTAGGGAAAGAGTTGACACTTATTTGTACAATTTGTTATATACATATTAGTGGTGATTTATTGACATTTTTCAGTATTTGTGATAAATAGTTATTTATATTGTTTTGTGTGTGACATTTGAACACTGGGTAAATTAGTTTTTATCATTGTACAGTGTAGTCATTTGCAAAGACACAGGGTGCTTTAGAAAGCAGGATATAAGGAGGCGGTCTAATGTGGCTGGTGGTCTACATGGGCCATCAATTCAAATATTGACCTACTAACATGGTAAAGGTGAAGTGCATCAAATGAAACAGACACTAGACTGTTAGTTATGTTTATTTGTCACTTTATGGTAATTAAATAAAATGTAATGTGTCCAACAATGATGTATATGGATCCATGCTGGTTGTGCTTGGTAATTGTCGTCCTCTACATATATCAACCACCTTCCGCTTCACATAGGTTGTGTGGTCATTTCAGTGGAAAGAAACTATGGTAACAGCAGATATTAACCCATTACAAGGATACCAAGAAAGTGGTTAGAGATTCAAACTCAAGACTCATTAATTAGTAAAGTATTGAAAACTTAATTACCATTTGTGGTCCAGAAAACTAAAGCTGATAGATAGATAGATAGATAGATGTACAGCATGTACAGAAAGACATCTGAGCAGAGAATACGAAAATATTCCCGACTGTTCATTTTGGGGATCATCAGAATGTTTGGGACTGAAAAGTGTGTCCTTTTCTTATTCTTATTATTATTATTATTATTATTATTATTATTATTATCAAAATTCATGTACAATTGTCTTCGTCATAAAATGCTGCTCATGGCCTTTACAGGCATCCATACATTTTTTCTTGTTAGTAACTAATGATGTCAAGGATGTTCAGGACTGACAACAGCTCATATTCTATTTCTCCAAGTTGCATACAAAATCCACTTCTCCTCACCACTAAATGGATTATTCATAAATGCCAATGACATTTCTTTGTCACTGCATACATACTCCATTCTGTACACCGCATCAAATTCTGTGGACAATAAGGTATGGAACTTTTTCTATTATAAGTTATTCTTTCACACACCCACTGCTAAATATTACAGGATATTTAATTGAAAGAATGGGACATCACTATTACCATAATTTTTAGCCATTTCTTCACAATCAAAGTACCATCCCCCCATCCACCTGTACTGAATTGTGAGTTACCAATAGCCCTAAAATAAATTGGTTTCACTGAGATTTAAATGCAGAACATTATTCTCCAATAAGGGACAAGGGCGAAATCATCCACCATGACAAAACTAATTTCATTACTAATTGTCAGCTTACCTATGATTGTGAAACATAGTACCGACTTTTCGTTAGGTCAGCTGGTATAATTAGGCGTGGAAACAAGCGTTCAAACTGCGAACAATAGATGGATTAAGCAGTTGCTCAAACTCATTGAGATCAAAAGACAGTCGCTTTTTGTGAGAGACCTTTGATGAATGGGGAATGATTGTAGTTTTGTGGGTTCAATGCCATATTTCAGCAAATGGTAGGCTATGCAATGTGGCCAGTATATGTGGTAGAGGAAGAACCTGGGAAAACCTCAGGAAGAACCACCTACCCACGGGAAGCTACTGGCAAGCTTTCTCATATACCCACGTTGGCCGAACTGAGACTCAAACCCATGCGGACAGAGGTGAGATGTCATTGATCTGTTAAGGCGAGCGCCTTAGACCACTCGGCCACCGGGGCCCGAAATGGGGAATGAAAAGAAGCTTCCGGGGACTATTTTTAGTAACACATAAACCCAAACTTCGCATTCCTTTACATCAAGATTTGTACATATAAAATAATGTCTGAAATGTCCACTCTTCTACAAGTTAAAACTGAAATATTGCTTTGCTTGTGCTGATATAATATTTTCTGCGAAATGTGAATCGTAATGTATTTTACCCTGAATAACCCCTGACCCTAATGAAAAGAGATCTACCTCATATCTCTCTACTCGGAGTTTAACTATTTTTTTGATCGGAGAAATCTTTAATTCAAAGGAAATAGCAAGTAACAATTATGTGTGATCTCTTACATTCCTGATTAACGTTGTTCTCAAAATCGGCCATAGTATCTCGCTTACGCTTAATAATCCCTTGGATCTGAGTTCGCCCGACTCCGATTTTTGCTGCGACTGCACGACTATTGCTATACTTTTTCCAACATATTGACAACTTTGAGTTAGACTGCCAGTGTGACGAGTACGGTGAGTACAAGCGAGATATAAAATGTGTACACATCAATTCACATGATATTCCTTTATCTAAACAATGCCGTGTTCTTCAAACAAAAGTTTAAATTGTATACTTAGAATGGTCACTGATGATACGTTCCAGTAACCACTTAAGGCTGGGAGAAAACCACTGTTGGTTAGGAAACACCCGGCCACTGACCGCAGAAGGCAGTTGGCCGTTACACACAGGACATTTATATAGGAAATTTGCCGGGGGATTAGAATGGCCAGGTGATCGCTGTATACAGGTGACCGTTAGGACAGGTTTGACAGATCACACACCAAATGACAATCTTTCCTAAAGCACTGGATCAAGGTCCTGTTGGTCCGGAAAATAATATAAAAACTGACAAACAGTGCCAAACTGTTGTGAAACCAGCCCAAACGCTTTCGGAATCTGCCGATTCCTTTTCAAGGGCACAAAGCCACAAAAGACGATTACACAAACGAAACGTTGTCTGTCAGTTTTACGATGAACACGTAAATACATAGATTACCCAATCTTTGATTTAAAAAAAATAATAAAATGATACTAATCTGAAAACAGCATAAATAGACATGTATGTAATAGTTCAGATATCCTCATGGTTTTTGTGTGTAGTGATTGTGTTGTGTCTGTAAGCTGTTTCATCCCCTGACGAAGAGCTTAATTAGCTCCAAACTTTGGGAAACTGTTTTGTAATTACCGTTACCAATTTGTGCGTATATATATATATATATATATATATATATATATATATATATATATATATATATATATATATATATATATATATATATATATATAATATTATCATACAGGTTAGATAATTACGGGTTACAGCACCCATCGCCTTGCCTGTAAACACCGACCTCTATACCATCTCGACCATGCACACAACACCAAACAATGATGCTACAAAGTCGGTAGTATAGACATCCGTGCGTAGCAGACATACCCGCACGAATTAAAATTTTCTAACCTGTATGATAATATTATTTATTTGTATTCAAAAATTCTGTTAATATTATCAAGCATTCTCCTGTAGAATCCAGGGATAGTAATTTCCGCTCTGTTCCGTGTATATGACAGGGCATTCATTATGAGAGAGCATTCATTCACATCAGCATAGTTTGAAGATCTGGGTCGCCCGTATTGACCATCAATCAAACTCATTTTCATTACAAACCATTTTATGCAACATTGACGGCAACCTACTGACGTGTCACTCTGGTTATCAGTATACAGTAATATTATACGCCCTTTACTTACAGAGGATCTGTATAATGTTTGTATCTCTACACAGATAAGAAGAGGTACTCCTTGAGTTATGCGTAAACACAGCTTGATTAAACGACAGCTTTATCTCAGACACCTGAGTTCACCTGTGTACTGACCAAGCTTCTTTACCCTGTCATCTGTGCTGACGATACGCTCAATCCGATGTGATGTAACATTTCCCCTAAACGTTACTAGTAACAGCCGCTCAGCTGCCATGGTAACAGTATACTGTGCTACACTCAACTACACTGATCTTGCCGCACATGCTCGAACGGTTTTGCCAAATGTCAACATTATCAACGTCAAGGTTCTCGAGCGAGGTAAGTAAACATTTATTTTTCCATACCGTGTTATGGGCCGTATTAAACAGGAGTGAGTTGCAAGAGTTACTCGTCCCTGTCCTCATTATACTCACCACAGTACACTTCTTCATTACACTGATTACGCTTTTACTAAAGAGCCACAGGTACCTGATGCAAGCTTGGTACTCAAATGAGTCAATACCATGAAAATATTATATTCTAATACATGACTCCTTAGATAAACACATAATAAGAGACAAGGTGTGTAACTCAAGAAATTGCAGTTGCACATTTAGCCTTTGATTTATTAGTGGTATTAGCATTTATAGTAAAACCTTTAAGTAATCTAGATGTCATAAATGTCCTTTTGAATGAGCTATCACACATCTTTATGAGTTATATATGACAGAAGTTAAGAGACAGAGAATGTCCAAATTGTATGATTTTCGTCAGGTCAGACATTATTATGCTTGCCCCAGATCACCATTAATTTCAAGACTGTGTAGCATTTTTATTACATTGTCACGTCAAAGTAAAGACGCCAGCAGATATTTATACAAGTATGTAATAACTTTTCACAAGAAAAATGTCAGTAACTTGCATGAGTACTACACTCTCAAGACAAAAGTAGATCACAGTGACACATATTTAACGCTTCACTGACTTGGTTATATATATGTTTTAAGTTTTTATCTTAAGCTCTCTTCATGCTAGAATATAAAACTAGATGATTGTATGCATCTCTATTAGTGCTGCACCCTTACAACAAGCGAAGGTCACAGTGATCTACATTTCACATTTTACTGGCGTAAGTTAAGTTTTTGAGTTTAGCTCATGATCAAATAGGTGTTTGCGCCCTGTATATATACTGTTATATTTAGATTCATTAAACTTGGTGAGGGGATGCATTTTGATGAGTACCAACACCCTAATTACAGTTTAGGTCACTGTGATCTATATATATCGCTTCACTGACTTTAATTAAATTGTGTTTTATGTTTATTTCTCAAGTTCTGTTTATGCTATAACCAAACTAGATGATTGTATATATCTCTATTAGTGCCACACTCTTACAACCAAAGAAGGTCACTGTGATTTATATTTCGCATTTTTTACTGGCTTAGGATAAGTTTTTGCGTTTTGTTTATTCATGAACCAAACAGGTGTTTTGCACCCTGCATATTTTATTGGCATGCTATATGCATATTATCCTACATAGAATCACGACACTTGGTGAGTAGATGCAGCTTGGTAAGTTCTATTTTCAAAAAGAGGTCTATGGAACATATATTTCATGCTTCAGTGATATTGCTGAAATGTTGTATTTAAGGTTCATTTAATGGATGCTGTTTATGTTACAAGCATGAAACTTGATAACTGGATGCATCTCTGTTATTACTACACCCTTACAACCATAAATGGTCAATGTGATCCACATTTTATGCTTTTCTAACATAGCTTAAGTGCTTGTGTCGATCACGACATAGATTCTTCCATACAATATATATCCTAGCCTACCATTGCAGTTGGAAGTAGGAATATTTGTTTTTGTTTTTCAGTGGTGTACTATCCATATTAATTACTGTCCATTGTATACTATGATAGGTTACCCTCTTTACTGAACATGTAAATGAGTATAGGGAGTAAATTAGTACATTGCATGTTACATGCTTTTCATGCCGGATGTTTGCCTGGTGACAAGGGAATTTAACATAAGATTGATCTTGTCCCCAGACTGTCGAAGAAATTTATGGTCAGATGGGCATTTTGGGGACAAGGGAAAATGTAATGCTAAAATTGTTATCTACAATTCAAAAACACACACACCGACTATCCAGCAACCGCTTTTTGATTACCATCCAAACATACCACATATACCATACAGCAACCGCTTCTTGATTACTATCCAACCCCCCAACCCCCCTATTATCGAATGCAATGGGTAGGAGTGTTTATATACACATTATACTTACATGCATACAAACATAATATCACACAAGAGGGGGGTAGGATGTAAAAGAAAGGGATAAAGTATGCACACATTATCACACACACAAGCAAATGGTAGGAGTGTTTATAGATGCACTATACCATCTCTCTCTCTCTCTCTCTCTCTCTCACGCAAACACACACACACACACACACACACACACACACACACACAAGAGAGGGGTACGGGGTTTGAAGTTTTTGTTGTAAACATAGACAAAGACATACGCAAAACATACACAACACATAAAACACAAGCTGGCAAATGATTAGTATTTCTCTTTCCTAGAGAACTGGGTGGCCATTTGTTTTCTGCCACCACTCTGTATTAGTTTTCTTTGTGGAGACCACATGCCTTAAACGTTGGCCTCCTTCCCCTAGTCTTACTTCTCCTCCTCAGGGATTCAATCTTTATGTTTCATCTTTCTGAGTTTTTCCTGGATCTTCATCCAATTCTGATTCAGGCGTTGGAATTGCCTCTCCAGCCTCTTTACCCTCTTTTTCTCCGCCCACGCCGCATTGATCTTCGTCACTTCCTTATCCATCACCTCTCGAACAAACTCTTTCGCGATTCTATGGAGGTTCATTGAAGGCACGATATGGGAGGGTGTGTACAATTAATTATACCTGTACATAGGAATAGAACCACAATGTTTACAGGATTGTGGGTGTGCGCATTTGGTTGTCCAGATAAGGCTGCACTTGTTGCTTGGATGCAGGCGATGGCGGCGGTGGTGGCGTCTGTTTTTGTTGCGTTTGCTTTGTTTCCGTCTGTCTTATCTGCGCTGCTATCTCTCGTGGTGGCTGGGTTTTCTTCTTTTCGGCCTTCTGTTTTCTGGTTCCCTATTGGGCTTCTTTTTGCCTTCTTTCTTCCTGTTTCTCCTCCTTCCTTCCCTGCTTTGCCCCCTGCTGTTCTGTAATCGTTGCTGGTGGCATAGAAGTCTGATTCCGATTCAAGATTCAAAGCTGGCAGTGGTGTTGTTCGTGGAGGTGGATATACTGTTGGCCTGGGCTCTACGTGGGGGACACTAGGCGTAACCAGGGTTTGCGGCGTAGACTGTGTCTGTGGAATCGCTCCCACTGTGCTAGTGTTCTTCCTTCCTGTCCCGGTCTTCTTTGGGGGCTCCTTCTAAAGTCATTGGATTTCTCTTCGCAAATCAACAGAAGCGTAGTTCTTCTGGATTGAGCCCTAAGGCTCCACCCTGATGCAATGCTAAGTCCTAATCCTTTGATTGCATACAGGGTCTAGGCAGGTCTCATCACTTTCATCTCTAGCATTTTGTTCTTTATTATACTTGTTGCTAGCTGCTATGTTAACTGAAGACTTTGGGAAGACTGCTTACTTACTTTAAATTATACTCCTGTGCGGCCATTCGACCATGTACGAGTTGTTAGTTTGCACACCGTTCAATTTTTCATTTATCGTCAAATCGGTGCGAAGCACCCATTTGCCGCTTTATTGTGTGCACCGCACACTTATTAGTTAATCATGTCTGGAAGTGGGAAAGAGCTGCAGATGGCGCCTCGACGTGCCAAGATGGCTCCAATTGGTCCAGGGTTGAAATTTTGTTTTTATCTGCCAAATCAAGAAACATCGTCATCTTGCACCATATCTATGAATTTTAAATTTTGAATATACCCTCGGCAGTTGTTGCTGTAAGTTTGGGTTAGTTAGAGAGTGTTAAAGATTTGTTATGTTATAGATAGATGTCCGGTTCAATCCAAGGGGTTGATATCCTATTTATAGTAAGCATACGCACCGACACTTGATTTTTGTTAACTGATGTGGGGGTGATTCCAGAAGTAGTTACCACATTGTGCGGTAGGGCCTAGTAGTCTGGACTTGATACCACCTTATAGACTTAATTGTTTTTGGCCAGTTCGATGGGTTTGATCTTGGTTTGTTCGGTTGATGCCACCTTGTGCGGCGGGGCCTGATGGTCTGGGTTTGGGACCACCTTATATGGTCTAATTTTTAGTTGGGTGTTATTAGTGTTTTCCTTCCTAACATATGGTGCCTATGCTTACCCTTTTCTACGTCGTTTTTTTTTTAGTTTTTGAGATGTTTAGTTAATCAGTTACCGCATTGTGCGGTAGGGGCCTAGTTGTCTGGGCTTAGGCCACCTTATATTCTTTAATTTTGTTGTGGACCAGTTTAAGGGTCATGTTTCATAATTCTAGGGTATTCAATAGTTGCCACATTGTGCGGCTGGGCCTGATGGTCTGTGCTTAGGACCATCTTATAGCCTGCTAAAGTTTTTGAGAGGTCAGGTTATTCTATGTTGTCCCTTGTGATTTCTGCCGGAAGCCTTCACCAAGCATAGATACATTGAAAAAAAAAATTTTTTTCTTTTTTTGAAGCGTTATTCTTGTAGTAGGAAACAACAAGATCAAACATGCATGATTTGTTAGTAATAATGTTATGGGGTCGATAATGTTGTTACTGTCTTGGTGTTGTGCTTAGGTTGATTTTAGTAATTGTGTGATTTCATTTTTATTTTGTAGTTTCATTCATTATTGATTTTATTATGTTTGTTTTTAGTGAGTTAACATGTGATGTGATTTGGCTTGCCTCTCAGTCCTATCATGGGAGTGGAGTCTCTCCCGCTTAGGAGGGCGTGGATTGGCTCGCCTTTGCGGCGCACCACGGCACCCTAGCGTCCTAGCGGTCCTGATACACCAATCACTTCCCCCCTTGGGCGGGGCCCCTCATCTCCCGCTTTAGACTGTTCGGGTTTGCAATGGTAAATGGTTTTCTGCACTTTTTAAATTTTTGTTGTTGTCGTTGTTGTTGTTGTTGTTATCTTTCTTTTACCTCTCTTCCTTCCTATGAAATTATTTTGCTATTTCTAACCGGGGATTAAATTTTTCCTCTTTTTCTTATGTCAGAAACGTAGCCCAGGATGTTTGCATACACTAAGTTGATGTTATTATTTTTGATTCATGTATTAAGGAAATTCGGGTATTGGGTTGGGGTTTTCAGTTTTTCTTGTTTTTCCTGGAATTTTTTTCTTGCCTCGTTGTAATTTGGGCAGTCATTGAAGACATGGTTTAGCGTCTCTGGGGTGGGACAATGAGGGCAGTTGATTCCTTTCTCTTTTAACCATGGCACAAATCTTCCAAAACTGCTGTCTAGGAGTGTTTTGCCAGCTTTTATTCTATTTATAATTTTGATGTGAAACGGATTTGCCAGGTTTGGGACGACGATATTTCTACAAACCTGCTTTTGTATATTGTATAATTTGTGCCCTTTTGGTGTACTGTCCCATTCCCCCTGCCATTTTTGGTCAATTTTTGTTTTGTTATGCTGCAAATCTCATATATGCTGTAGTCCAGGTGGTGCACTTCTGGGTCATTAAGTTTATTTTTTGCTTCTTTATCTGCCCTCTCATTTCCATGGATGTTAATATGGGATGGCACCCACATGAATTCTACAATCTGATTGTTTTGTTCTAGGTTTGTAAGTCGTAAGTAGACTTCTCTAATCATGTTTTCTCGACTGGTTGAGTTACCTGATTCCAGAGTCCGCAGCACACTGAGGGAGTCGCTAACTATGACTGCTTGTTTGGCTAGTTTGTATCCCTTGGATTGCTTGGTTAATAGCCCAAATTCGACCGTATAAATAAAGCAGCCATTTGGTAGCGTCGCCCCCAGGATGATGTTTTTCTCAGGAATCACTGCTGCTGCTGCAGTCCGTCCTGGGTCTGGGGATTTAGATCCATCCGTGTATATTTGGAATACCCCTAATACCTACTTTCTATTTCAGAGAGGATTTTAGCCCTTATTTCTATTGGTTGTTCTTGTTTATTTCCATAAGAGAGTGCATTTAGGTTTTTTTTTTGGCGTTTTGCTGGTCCATGGTGCGGGATCCGAGTAGTTTATGATCTCCGCTTGTATATTAGGGATGTCTAATTCCTTTTTAAGGTCATGGATTTTTTTTTCCTCCTGGCAAGTTCATGCACAGTTTGTGTCGGAAGGGCTTATTGCATTTCTCTATTAGAGCTCTTGTAGGGTGCGACTTATCATGAATTGAAATTCTGGTCGCATACCTCAGGAGTAACTCCTCCCGTCTTAGGTTGAGTGGTGTTTCCCCGGTTAGAATCCTACATTCGTAACTAGATGTGCTACCGAGAGCACCGGTGCATATTACAAGAGCTTGATGTTGTATACTATCCAATTTTTTTAGTACATTAGGTCGGGCCGATGCGTACACCTGGCATCCATAATCGATTTTGGATCGGATAAGTGACCTATATAGTGTGAGAAGTGTGGTCTGATCTGTCCCCCAATCGGTACCCCTAAGGTTGCTCAAAAGGTTCAGATCTTGCCCACACCGTCTTACTAACTCTATTATATGGTTGCTCCATGTCAGGTGCTCATCGAATAGCATCCCCAGGAACCTAGCCACCTTTTCAAATGTTGTTTCCCTACCATTTAAGTTTAGTTTCGGTGGTTGTTTCTTTAAGTTTGCTTTTGGTGTAAACATTACCCCTACTGTTTTACCTGGTGATAGTTTGAAGCCCTGCCTATCGGCCTATTGTCGAATCTTATCCAGTCCCACCTGCAATCGTCTGACCACAGTTTCACTGGATGGGTTTCCCGCTTTCCAGATTCCACTATCGTCAGCAAATTGAGAGAGGTCCAGATAAGTAGGGTCGACTGACCGATCTAGCTCATTAATCATGATGTTGAACAGAGTGGGGCTTAAGACGCTACCTTGGGGTGTACCGTTTTCAAGTTCAATTGTTTCGGAGTAGCTGTTGCCCACCCTGGTTTGGATTTTTCGGACTGATAATAAATTTGATATCCATTTATGCATGCGGCCTGTGAGTCCATAATGGTTTAGTTTCGCAATTAGTCCCTTTGTCTAAATCAGATCATATGCTTTTTCTAGGTCAAGGAATACTGCTATAAGGTTTTGATGGCCTTTCCTTTTTACATTAAAAGCCAGTCTTATGCTGGACTCCAACCGTACTAATTGGTCTATTGTGGATCTTTTCTTGCGGAAACCGCTTTGGTTTTGAGATATTAAATTTCTTCTTTCCAGTTGGTGCTTCAATCTATTATTTATCATGGTTTCCATGCTTTTACATACATTATTAGTGAGGGAGATTGGTCTGTACGAATTGATATCCGCTGGATCTTTTCCGGGTTTCGGGATTGCGATGACAACCGCTTGTTTCCAGCGTGTCGGTATTTCTCCCGATTGCCAAATCAGATTCAGCAGATCCAATATCGCCAGTTGAATATTTTCAGGGAGATTTTTTTTATAGATTTCAAAGCCTAGTTGGTCCTCTCCGGGAGACGTGGTTTTTTTCTTGCTTAGTGCTTTTCGCCACTCTTATACTGTGAAATCTATATTTAAGGACTTTCAATGGTTTCTTCTATCAGTAAACAATTGGGTGGTTTCTTCTATCAGTAAACAATTGGGTGTGTTCCTTCTCTATTTTGTTTTTATATTTTTGGAACTTTTCTGAGTGGCTAGGACTACTGCTCATTTCGCAAAGTGTGTGGCTAGTTTTGTGGCTTTCTCCCCATCAGTGATGAGCCCGGGGAGTTTTGGGGTCGAGAAGGTAGCTTTGCCCCTAATTTTTTTAATCTTAGCCCATACTTGCTTAGAGTTTGTCTTATGGTTTCATGTTGAGCAGAATTCCTTCCATGAGTTCTGTTTGGCTGTAAAGATGGTATTTTTAACTACTCTCTCTTTTTCCTTGTAGGCAAGGAAATCATCGGAATTTGTGGTGTACCTGAATTTATTTAGGGCCGTTTTCTTTTCCCGTATGGCCTGCCTACACTCTTCGTTCCACCAGGGGACTGATCTTTTGTTTTTTGTTGCCTCGCCCTCCTGATTTGGGGACGCACCGTTCCGCTGCCGACGACAGCGTTTTAACGATGTTTTCGTTAAAAGTATTGACATTGTCGCTATATAGCATGGCACTGTCAATCCCCTCACATAGAGAGCGAAACGTCCCCCAGTCCGCCTTGTCAAATCTCCACTTGGGTGTAGTTATGGTGTAATTTTTGTGCACTTTTAAGTGTATTGGTTGTTAATATTGGGAAGTGGTCACTGCCTAGTGTGCTCGATTGATCAAACCCCCCCCCCCCCATCGGAAACTTCCGCAATCTTGGGTGAGCGTAACGTTAGATCAATGGCTGAAATAGTTCTATTTTCAGGATTGACTCTAGTGGGAGAGCATTCATTTAATATCACCAGGTTGATAACATGATCCACCTCTCAATACCACCACCCCTTCTATCCAAATGAGTCCCCCCCCCCCATTGTTCGCTGTACGCATTAAAATCACCACAGATAATGATGTTTTCTCCTAAATCACTAATAATGTTTTGGTAAGTTTCGGGTTTTATCACTTGTCCCCCTCTTGGGTCATATATGTTTACCACCATTATTGGGTTGCTGTCAGTGTGAATTTTAATGATTTGGAATTCCGGAAGTTGTTCGGAATTTGTTGTTTGTTGTGTGCTTTCAACAGATTCACTCGATAGAGCGTCGCTGACAAACGTTGCCAGACCTCCTCCCTTCTTTCCATTTGGCCTGTTTTTTAAGTAACATATAGAATATCCTGGAATTTTGGGAGGATTTGTTATTTGCTCGTTCAAATGTGTCTCCTGAAGGCACACAAATATCTGGTTTGTTGATGTCAGTTTGAAGTTTTATTATCAGTTCTGGGATATTGGAGCGTATCCCCCGGCAGTTCCACTGCCAAATACGGATTATTTCTTTGGAATCCATTGTGGGTTCCTCATAGTTTTGGGGTTGTGGTTTCCATCTTTCTTAGTTGAAGTCCCAGGCACCTGATTTGCAATCCGTAAACTGGTTTGTGTTACGATTAGGTTGAGTACGGCCTCTGCAGGTACTTGATTGTCCTTATTTAGTTTCAGTACCCCATTGATTATATCCCGGATTAGTTCTAGAATTTGGCTTATTGGTATTTGATTGGTACTTTTATTAGTGGTTGTTTCGGGCTGAAATTTTATTGGATTGGTTGTTTTTTGAGAGCTTTTATTAGGTTTTTGCGGTTTTGATTTTGGTATTGGATTGGTTGTTTTTAGAGGGCCTTTGTTAGGTTCTTGCGGTTTTGATTTTGTTACTGTTTGTTTTACCGGTGTCTGGTGGCAGTTTTTTTTATTGCTGCTTTCTTTTTCTTGCTGAGGTTTTGTTCTGTGATTTTCATTTAGTACTGTTAGTTGGGGATTTGGGTTTGTTTCTAGAATAGGGTTTTGTTTTTGGTTTTTTTAAATTGATGTTTGTTTATGGTCTGTTCGGTTTGTTTCTTTTGATGTTTTAGGGCCATCCTTAAGTTGTTGTTTTTTTGTTTCTTTTTGCTATCTGGTATGTTACTTGGTTTTGTGACATAATTTCAATTGTTTGTATTTCCTTGAATGTGTACGGGCAGTCGTGTGATTTCGGGTGGTGAGATTCTCTGCATTTTGCACACTTCTGTCCTTCATATTTACAATTTTCTGAATGTTTTCCTCCACACTTATTGCATCTTGGTCGGAACGTGCATTTGTGGGTGAAGTGACCCCACCCTTGGCATTTGCTACAGAAGCATGGTTTGTTTTCATACTCTAGTAGCTGAGCATATTTTCCCAGTGTTCCTAAACGTATGTTTTTATGTTGGATTTTGATTAAAGTAAAAGAGTACTGCAGTAGATTTTTTTGTCGTCCTTGTTTGATAGGCGTCTGCGTTTTCAATGTCTTGGCCATATTTCTTAATATCTTGTATGATTTTATTTGGCGTGTGTGTCTTATCCATTCTAATGACTTTCTTCACTAGTTGTGTTGGTCTATTTGATTGTTGTTTATGGGGGGGGGGGTTGGGGGGGGGGTTGGGGGGGTTCGTTGTTGTGTCGAGTAATTGTTACTCTGTAGTTGACAAGTTATTGTATCTCCACATATTTTGAAACTTGTTTGGCCGTGGAGCATCTTATTATGATGTATGGTTCTTTGGTATATATTATTTGGAACGTTCCCCCTTGTGTTTTTTGAAGTTCCGTCACGATGCTTCTGTCGCTTATGGCGTTCATGTTTAGTCCAGGGCTTTTGATGTAGGCTGTCAATTCTTTTGGATGGTATGTGTATTTTTATTTTTGGGGTCATGTTTGTTAGTTTTTATTTTGGTGTTTGTGGGGGGAGCTGCTATTTCTACGGGGCCCTCTTTTTGGAGCTTTTTACCTGTTGTTCAAGGTTCTGATCTTTCATTTATTTCTTCCCTCTGTATGGGTTGCTGCTGCTTTTGTTCTCTTACTCCTAAGTTAGTTTTGGTTTCAAATTGCTTTTTAGTGTTTTTAGTTATTTTGTTTGATGATTTGCTTTTGGGGCCTCCTTTTAATAGTTGTTTCCCCTTTCCTTTTAACAGTGGGCTTGTTTTTATTTCAATATGGTCTTGTATGTCCGGGATTGTTAGGACCTGTTTCCATTCATCTGTTTCTATCCCTACTTTTGAGGGGCCTGCTATTTGACTTAGGTGCACCTTAGCGCAGATAGATTTTGTCGCATTTGGTGTTGATGTTTTTATTGTTTTTGATTCCTCCTTATTTGTTTTTGTTTCACTCCTCCCTTCTGTAATACCTGGGCATATGTGTTGGGTCTAGACTGCCCTTTTACCCCCTCCTTATTTAGACTATTTACTTGAAATTGGATTTATCATGGATGGGGTCAGGAGCTATCTCCCCCCCCCCCCCCACACACACCTAATGGAGTTACGGCTAATTGGATATTTGGGTTGGGTTTTCCCATGGGTTGAGTGAGGTTTAAATGTGTGAAGCTTGCTGTATCATAGTGATATTGTTGTCCTCTCATTATGATTTCTGTATCAGGCGTAGTGGGACATATTGTATTGTATACTCGGTGACATTGGTAGCGGGGTACCGACATACATGTCTGGGCGGCCTCTGATGATGATGATTTGATTAGAGTCGTGTTCAGCCATTCGGCTATGTACGACTATTTAAAGCGTATAGAAACGCATCTGAATACAGCCCTCCATCGCAGCATGGTTTCCCCACAATTAAGGGGGTTCATTGAAGGCGATATTGGAGGATGTGTATATATATTTTTAATTGGGTTACTTCTTTTTTCTTCTTCCCATATAAGGAGAAGAGTCGTTCTCTTCTCTTGAGCCCGAAGGCTCCACCCGGTTGCGACTGAGAGGCCTAAGCCTCTCAGGGCATTCAGGGCATACGCAGGGATTATTTGTTCCATCGCTAACGCTCTTGATGTGTTGTCACTTCTATGTTCGCTGGTGACTAGGGCGGCCTCTGACGACGATGATGATGATATTTGAATTTAAGTCGTTTGCGGCCTTAGGCCATGTACGACTATTTACCCCCACAGCGTGTGAAGCACGCCGTGGGGGGTTAAGTATGTGCTGAGCACTCTATATTTGTGGTCAAGTGTGTTGCTAGTTTGCAACACACCTGACACGTTAAGGCGCATAGAAACGCCATTGTATACACACCTCCATCGCCGCATGGTTTCCCCACAATTAAGGGGGTTCATTGAAGGCGCGATATTGGAGGATGTGTATATTTTAATTTAATTTATACCTGTACATAGGACTAGAACCACAATGTTTACAGGTATACAGGTGTGCGCGAAGCGCACTTAAGAAGTTACAATGCAGTTCATGTCTGGAGTGGCAGGCAGCACGGACTAGGCAAGCGGGGCGCGAAGCGTGACTGAGAACTGAAACGCCAGGAAACGTACATGATCAAATTCTGCCCAGTTAACTAAGTCGGGCTGTCCCTATTACCAATAATGTGTTAACCACATGCTTAATTATGACATTTCATTCAAGTTACAAATTTATTTATTTAATTCAACCATTCAGTTATAAATTTTGGGTACATAGTGTACATATATTTTTCCAAAAAATAATACCAAGAAGTGAGTATAAGTTACTCATATCATTTTAGTATCACGCACACATTGATAAATTAGAGATTGTATTTTTGACGGTGGTTCAAAATAAATCAAATTTGTGATATAAAGAGTCTTATCAAAAGGGGTTTTCAAAAATTCGAAAGGAAAACCCCATACAGTCAGGCAATTTTGACCAGTCTGCTTGGTGGGAGAGCTATTCCATATTCGGTCTGCTCTCAGGCTCTCCCCTCTTCTGACAGCAGGCTGGTTCGATTCCGGCTGTCGACAGCAAATCGTCTGAAGAAGGGCTGTTAGTATCGCCTGTCTCTATGGGTGGGCGCTCGGCGTCCTCCCTGCTCCTTCTTGCATTCAGCTCCTGGCTTAGCAGGCTACACCTGCTGCGTCGGGGTACTTACGGAGGGTCTTCGCCAGTCCTTTGTACTCCTCGACTCGGCTACGGCTCTTTAATGGCGGTGCCTTGGTGGTGGGGGTAGGTTGGCCACTACTGAGCCGTACTGCCGCGTATATGCACGTATGCCCCTGACTTCCTGTATATCAGTAGTGGCTGTATATCAGTAGTAGGCTGGTCATTTCGTGCACGTGGCAGCCCGTATCTATACACAGGTGACCCCCTCCCCTTCATCCTACCACAGCAGGTGTCGGCAGTATCAGGGACGATCTGACTTGCTGGACAGCTGGCTCCTGACTGTGGAATGGGGAATACGGGGCGGCCTCTGGTGAACGCACCGCTTTATATGTGAAAAGCACGGACGTGAAGGAAAACATTCTGTACATTCAGTACACTGACGTGAAAGAAAACATTACCAAGATTGATAGAGTGAACGTAAAACAACATGTCAATACAATTTGTTTTCAACAAAAACAAGACAACACCATTTTTTTCAAAATCAACATGTTCAATAATACGAAGAAGCTTCTCTCGCTCAAACAGGAATACAGATTGGAGAATTGTTAAACATTGACGTATTGACAAGGTTGACAATGTTGTGGAGTCAGACTAGACTTCCAATGATCTAAGACACTGTCATTTTGCCATCGATTCACACTACGTTTCTGAGTTCAAGAAACGAGATAGCCACAATGTTCATAAAACCATCTCTCTATTTTATCATTGTTTCTAGAGTAATCACGATCAAAACAAGTCACTAAATTTTCTAAGGGAAATCCAAGACTGCATTGATGAAGAAAATGCACACAATATTGTCCACACACCATGGAATATGATCCTTGTAATCTCACATTATTGAATTGAGTAGATACAGCATTTCTTCTCATAAAGTCGATGATGTCGTCTTCCAGAGGAGTGATCCATAAGAATCAAAATATTCCATACTGTGATCATTGGGAAAGTAGACGGCCAATCAAATCAATGGGTTCCTGGTCGATGACTGTCGTCTGTGTTGATGACATAGGTTTGAACGTCTTTAGGTTTTCGATGCAAAAGTTCATCTTTAGCACACACAACAGGATTCCAAGAAGCTGTGTACGAACTGTGAGTCAGAAGGTAATGAAGTTTCCAGGTATCCATTCTTTTTTTAATGATGGTTTCCCAGGTATTCCGTTTTATTTTATTCACAGGTAATGATAAGTCATCGGTTCACACCTGACTTTTTCCTAATAAAGTTATGTCAAGTAAGCCGATGAACAACGGGTAGTCGATGCGTTTCGTCTCCAAAGAAGTTAATGGAGATAAGAAATGGTCGCTCAAGTCTTTATACCACTTTCTCAAAACGTTCTCTTCTGAAATGAGAGTCCATGTCTCTTCTAGATACTCTTCCAACTTTTTACTCTTGACTCATCGCCAAATATTTGGCGTGTTGTTTCTGACTAGAATGATTGATTTGACAACCATAACAATGTTCACTGGTCAGGTTTGATTCTTTCAGCCAAGGCACCAGCAAAACAGGAGACTTAACGTTCTTCTTGTTCTGGCCAACTTGACATCATGGCTGCATTTTTGTCTTCTTGTTCTGGCCAACTTGACATCATGGCTGCATTTTTGTCTTCTTGTTCACTTGTGGTTTGTGAATGTTGTGGTTTCTCAGGAAAAAAACAAACAAAACAACAACATTCTCATCGCCTATCTTCATAGGTACTTCGTGTTCCATCTTTTCTTTTCTAATAGTCTATGATTATTTCTGTCAAACTGTTGATTGCCAAAGTATTGTCAAATTCTGCATACAAGATAACGTTCACTGTGTTCACCAGAGCTAGTTCCACGGAAGTTCCACACGAAGTGGGCCCGATTTTATAGGATGGAAATGTCTTTCGTCTCTGTCTTGGTCTGGGGTGAAACCAAATCCCCACAAAACATATTCTTCTGCAAAACTGTCGTACGAAATACCGTGGCTGCTGTTGGTACCTAACTGCCCTGTGACTTCAAACAGTGTCAAGTAAAATCTCAAGTAAATTTTCTGGGCAAAGTTAGGTTCAAAAGGTTTGGTACAAAGTCTGGCCATCTCGGGTAACTTCTATCTTGGACACGTTAAAGTGTTGGAACTCGAAAGGATTTTGATCGATGGCTCCGTTGAGAGCCGCATTACTGACGATGCCAATGAGCCAACGTTTTGGTAGCTGTCCTTGGAAAACATGATCTTCGTTCTTGCATCGGAGTCCAGAGGCAGTGGTGAAGGTTTTCACTTCCGCTTGTCGCACAGGATACTTAGCAGTCATTCTGCTCAAAGTTTGACTGATTTTGTTTCCCACATTAAGTAAGATCTCCACACGGCTTACGTAAATTCTGGCTTCTTCGATGTTTGTTTTGTACTCGATAGCATTGGCCATCAAATGGAACACGGTACTACTTCAATTCAGTCTCAGGCGTACAACCACTCCATTCCACAGATACTTATCTTGCAACCACATGTCCAAATGCAAACAATCCATCGTTTATAAACTACTCCCTTGTTTGATTTTTGTTTGGCGGTTGTTAAATCCAACATTGTGGTCTGCATCATCATCTACAATCAATGCTGTGTCGTTGAACACATCCAGGGTGTCGGTTTCCATACCAAGGAGGCATCCAAATGTGCGTTCTAGGCTTCTTTTCCGTACGTCCAGGTACGCTTGGTAAGGGTAAGTGTCCATGCTGCTGCTCACCAGTTTGTTATTCAAGTACAGATCCACTTCGCTGAACAACAAATGCATGAAATTGTTGACGGGAGACACTCTGGCATCGGCGCCTGGACTGCTGTTGTCCGTTTTGAGAACTTTGACTTTCAAGTACAATTAACTGTTATTCAGATCGATGTAATCTTCAGTTTGTCCTTTGATTTCAAACTCAGTAGGTGCTGAGGTGGCCAAACAGGATGAAATTCTACCCATTGGGATTCTTGCATCGTAATCGTCGTCGGCGGCAAGGCAAACAGATTTAGTTCTGACTGAGAATATTCGCAAGAATCTTGGTGCATGTGTTTTGTTGTGGGGTTTTTTCGTATTTTTTCAGTTAGTAATAAAAAACTTCCAATTCTCTGACTGCTCCTATTCTTCTTTTCTTATATTTTTGAACGTGTTTATGAGGTCTGAAGGTTTTCAGCATCTCTTTCTACCTTGTCCTTGTTGTGGCGTAAAAGAGTGAGTAATGCCTTGGCCAGAAGCGTGAAGTGAATATATAGGGGTGTCTCGGCGACCCAAAAGGTCTTTACCAGTTTGAAGCAACACATGTTTTTCCTGCTTTCATGAAGGCTTGTTTAGGAATTTGTTTGTCGATGGGGACGTTTGGAAGAAATTCTTTTCCTTGCGTCAAAGCTGCATCTTTTAAAGCATGCAATCCTCGAGTCACTATCGGTTTTAAGATGGGTACTACCTTACGAAATGCTGATTTTAACATATCTCCTAAACCATATCCTTGTTGTCGAGTGACTTCTTGGTACACAGGATACATCTGTTACAATTTACTGGAGAATCGTTTCCGAAAATGTAGTTTCACAGTGACTTTTCTTATCGAGAATATAATACTTTGTCCAAGATCTCCTTGTAAACTAATATTCACACTGTCAAAATACGATATACTGACAGGAATGTAATGAGGATGTACAAATTCACGGTAAACGTGATACGTGTTTCCTCCTTCATCGTAAGCAGCCATGGCAGAATCTTTGAAAGGAATGGCTCTCAGTAACGGAGTAGCTGTGTTTCCTACCACGTTGTACTCGGCGACATCCCAGTACACAACCAGTAAATTCAGTCCTTCGTTCAATTCGACAGGGTAGCGAAACTACTTGAATTGATCGTTGTTGTAAATGTCTTTCATAGGAGCGAGACAGGTGTATCCACTCAGACTAGCAAACAAGCAGGACAAAAAGTAATGGCCATCGTTCTACTGTCAAAAAAAGCATTTTAAGACGACGAGCAATTTTATGGTACTGGATCAGTACACTTTTGCAAGCTTTCTCCAGTGCTTTGCCAAACTGATTGTTGAAAATAGGAGCAATCGTTTCGACAAAATGTTGTGCATTAAAGTAACATCCAACAGGAATTCACATGGTATAGATGGTCAATTGAGGATTGGCTGTCGATGCTTTTTTGGATTAGAAAATGAGAGGATCATATTGTCCAACTGTTCTTGAACTTGTTCGTTCAGGATATCGACGATGACATTGTTTTGACCTTCGTTGATATTCATGGCTTGAGTTGGGTGAATGGTTTATGCCCAAGCTACTTCCCAATGAGCTTCCTGGTCCTTTTGTATGGACTGAGGTAATTTGGCCGTGAAACAACATAAGGTGTTGTTGAGAAACAGATCAATAGACCTGTCATTAGGTAATGTTAAATAAACTTGGTTATGAATAGTTCCATGGTTCTGGTCTCCGAGGAGTCACTCGTGGTCAAAGGAGAATGATTTTCCAAACGTTCCATAAGAGGGCTGGTGCTGTTGTGATTGGAAGAGTGGTGACTGGCGTTGGCGGCTAAATTACCGTTGTTGTTGTGATGATACAATGCACCACAAAGATGTGGCGTAAAAAGACGATTTGATTTTTAGGTGCACGTTCTCCACACTACACCCACAAGGATTATTTTTGTAGTTCTTGAAGAGATGGATTCTGCGAAGAAGAGGTAGCTTCTGTGTTTAACAGCACGGTGGTCACTTCTACTTCTTTTTATAGTCGATGACTTGTGAAGCAGCAATCAAAGAATAAAAACTAGGTGGATATCATTTCCAACGAACTTTCACTTCTTCAAGTCGACGTTTGCCCACTTTATGTGTTCTTCAATCGGACAAATAAAAAGTTCCTTTTAACACTTCTGTGTTTATGTCTTCTAATTTATAGCCAGGAGGATCACGTCCACTCACTTGTCCAGTGACACGAAACAATTCTGTCGTCCAGTTAGTTAAATAACCTTTGTCAAAAGTGCATTTTGTTTTTTCAATGCGAACCCAAACTCCGGTTTTTAACATTTCCTTCTTTTTTCTAGTGGGTGACGTTCCAAACAATCGATCAAACACTGCGACTTCGTTTTGAGGTGTCACTTCTTCTGGTGCACATCCGATGCTTCGTTGGTACAATTGACTGTAAGCTTTGACTAGACGTGGCAACACGTCGTTGTATTTGAGAGAGTGTTGATGTGTAAAATATTTCCACATACGTTCTTTCAAAGTTCTTTGAAAACGTTGCACCACACTCGCTTTCGTTTCAGGATTTTCAGTGGTAGAAAAATAAATGTGTCTCGTTTTCAATTCTTTTTGAAAAACTTGGTTTAGAAATTCGGTGCCTTTTGTCTGTTTGCCATCGTAAAGGATGTCGACCACTTTGTTTCAAAACCAGTTTTAAAGCTCACACTAACTCTGAACTTGTTTTACAAGCCAAAGGAACTATCCAAGCTGATTTTGAAAACACCCCAATGACACAAAACAAATATTTGTGACCACGATTGTACGCCGACAAATGAGAGACATCTGCTAAATCTGCTTGCAATTGATGATCGATGCTAGCTACTTTCGTTTGATGTCTGGAAAACTTTAGTCGAATGGGTTTGTGTAACGTGTACACGCTTTTGAGTTTGGTGTTAGCAGCACGATACAATTTTAGAATTCCTCCGTAACCAGCAGCATGAGCAGGATTGTAGTAAATGCTGGTTAAAAGGGTCGCCATGATGGAGTTTAGCGTTTTTGTTTGCTGCTCCTCAATAACTCACCCACTGTTCGATACTGCTCTTAGGTTGTTGTTCGTGTGGTAATTTGGGGAATGGCGACATGTCTTGACGTGTCCAACGAGCACTAGGAGTAGGAGTAGTCATCGGTTGTTGGGTGACTTTTTCTAGATTTCTATATTCATTTCTGTCTTCCCTTCATTCGTTTTCTCGTCTCCTGAAGAAGGTGCTGACATCATCTTTTTGACCCAAGCGTTCATTTCTTCTCGTCTTGGGGTAGAGGAAGGTGTCAACAAGGAGGATGTCATCATACTAGGTATTTGAGCAGACGGAGTTTGAAAGACTTCTAGTGAACCTTCTTCTTCCATTCTTGTGGCTGTGTCTGTCATCCTCTTTGTGGCTTTGTCTTAGCTTTACATGACAGTCTTGAAATCCCTCAGAGTAGGTTTAGCTGTCTCGTCTAAAGCTTTCTGGTGAAACCGTTGAAGACGTTGCAACGACTGTCCGTACCGTTGCAGATTTTCTGTTTCTGACAAATCGGTTCGATCGCCAACGATTGTAATTCTTGTTGTAAGTGTGACATCTCGGTGAGATTAGGATTAGAAGGTAAATGAGGTATCCGTTGTTAGTACCAACGATGGTGTTCCATCCATTGTTTGTATGGCACTAAAGTGAGTTTTAGTCCTTCCATAAGATGCAAAGGTACAAGTGTGATGTCTTTCCAGAAAAGGGCGTCCTTTTTATCTTCTTCTTTTTCCTCATCATCTCATCACTCCTCCTAAACGTGGTTCAGCAATCGATCCTAACAAAGGAGCTACCACTTTTAACGGTCTTATCAGCATGGTTACAAATCCTCCGCGTTGAACGACATTGTTTTTCTTTTGACCGATAGGTATTTTCTTTTTCACCATTTGGCGAAGAACGTTCCCATGTTTTTCTAATCGTTGTTTCTGTATCTTGGACAAAGGCACGGTTCTTTTCTAAACTTTCAAACAACATTCACACACGGTATCGATAATTTCTTTGGGTGCTTTTTGAATGATTTGTTTCCACATCGGAGCAATGGATTTGGTCAGTACTGACAAAACATCCAAGTGTTTAGCTAAACGAGGAGGGAGAACCTTTTTCTCCTTTTTTGGAAGACGGTTGTTTCTTAGGATGAGGATGGTGTGAACTTCTTGCTGACATCTTTGTGTCAGGAGCAAAAACATCCAAGTGAATTTTGTCCAACACTTCTTTTTTATACTGGAATTCGTCTCCACTGATTGTTGGCATGTCGTATCAACTTCACTATGGGCATACAGTTATTGTTTGGATAAATCCAGTAAACTTTGTAACACACCTGTTCTGTCTTGTGCTTTTGTATTAGGAGAGGACACTTTCTTAGCCGCAGCAGCTGTCACTAAAGCAGTACAAGAAGATGCCGTCGTTGGAGAAGTATAAGTTCCTTTAGAAATGGGTTTCCATTTTTCATCAAATTAGGAAACACTGGTCTTAAATCAGGTTTGCCAGCACCATTATGAACGAAGAAGTACAAGCGGCAGGAGAAACCGTCACCGAGCGATGTGGTTTTCTGGAGTACGAGCGCGTTCTATCGGCAATACATCTTCTCTTTCTGTCAGGAGATGTTTTTTTCTAAGGACTTTTTTTTTTGGGGGGGGGGGGTTCTTGTTTTTGGGAAAGTGTGAACTTGCTGCACCACCTCTCTTCGTTGTCGTCTGCCGTCTTTTGGGGGATTTGGCTTTTTACCTTCGGCATTTGGATCCCATTTTAAAAGTGAACGAATAGTGGCACTTTCTGATGATCCACTTTCACCAGGTTTCAAAATGATATGTTTTTTGGTTTGTGTATCAATATATTCCTTTGACCGCCAGTTGTGACAATGCTGCTTCATGTTTTTCAAAAAAACGTTTTATGTGTGATGTAGTATGTGAATGATGCCTTCTAGTAATTTGAGGGCTGTCAAAGTAAAATATGGTAACACTTCTTTGAGACTCTCGCTTCTAACAAATGTGTACACACTTGTGCATTTTGTTCGCGACTGAAGGCATACAGTGCATGAATCAACTTTGCAGGAGGAGGATATTGAAAGGAAGTCATGTTGAATATTGTTAGCAAGAAAAGAAGTGAAGGATGTTTTTATAGTTTATTTTTCCAGCAGATGCCAAAGCTGACGTGTAAATGACAGGACCTCCTTCTTGGCACCAGTTGTGGAACAAATTGGTACGAAATCTCAAATATTTGGGAGTGGTAGGTTTTAAATCGATGAGTAAATACGCATGTGGCAATTGAGTGACATCGTCATGCGCATTCTTCAGCCAAGGTGTTCCTAACTGTTTTGACTCGCACTTGCGCTTGAGATTTATCTCTTGGACTTTTAAACAATACCACATATTGGGCATTGAGACTAATGGTGCGATGTGCTTTACTTGTGGAAATAAATTGTGAGTAACGTAAATAATGATTAGTATTAAGATGATGTCTTTTTCGTGTAAACCAAAGTTTTATTTCTTCGTAGTCTTCACCTAACTTGTCATCGAAGATGACACGATGTATTGAATAAAGTCAGACACGATCCCATCGTCCTCGCGAGGAATGCCTTCACTAAACGAAATGGATTCTCCATGGCTTTCTTTCAGTAATGTGTAAGCCGATTACCACTCCTTGTAACACCATACGATACGTTGTGGAGGACGGTTGTGGAGGACGATCAAACAATTGTGATTTGTGTTTGATCAAACGTTTGACAAATTCGTAAAGGATGCAATTGTTCTTTGAGCATTCACTTGAATTTGTACAAGTTCTATGTAAGTGTGTTTTCGCAGTTCAGGAGGTAAGCTACGAATTACTCTCTTCTAAAGTATCCATGTGGATAATAATCATGCCCCACCAACGGAAGGTAGTGACAGCACGGAGACCATCTGGCATGTTCCAGGAAAGCTGAATCTTCCCATTCGTGGATCTTCACATCACAACTGAAACACTGTACTTCGTCTCCTTGTCCCGAGTAGACAAATCCGGCTCTGGCTAACGTTTTGGTACTGGGTAATCCATTCATATCTTTAGACCATTGTTTGAATGTGTTCAATCGACTTTTTAAGTCACAATAACCAAGCGAAGACACAGGAAACGTGTATTCTTCTTTGATTTGTACATCTCGATGAGCTAGTGGTATTCAGAGTGGTTTGCGAGTGCATGGATGAGATCCATATTTAGGTACACACACATTATGACTTTTGCCAGTAAAACAGATAGGTCATGGTGCATCACTCAGTAAAAGAGAAAGGTCATACTGCATCGCTTTCGCTAATAGAGCGGCAAGGTACACGAACGGCATCGGTTTCGATAGAAACAGAAGAGCGGCAAGGTCGTGCTGCATCGATGATGTCGCAAAGTACAGCATCACACTTATCGAAAGGCACAGCATCGCACTCGAGTTCATTGAACTTGGAGTCCGCAGTGGGGTCCCTCACTCAGCTGCTGTGTCAAATTCGTCATTATCGATGAAAAAGTGTTGCACTCAGAATTGAACTTGGGTCCCTCACTTTGTTCATGTGTTGAATTATTCATCTTTCTAGGTCGGCGTTTGTATTCGCAATTAAGTTTTTGTCTTGGAACTTTTCCCTTTTTTACACCGTAGCTCAGTGTGTCCGTACGGTAAAGTGTTGTAGGCTGGAAGTCGCACTCGTTTCTGGTAGACAGTCTGATACACATTTTCTAAAGGTCGACTGACGATTTGGTGATTTTGTAAACGTACCATTTATGTCTTGATCTTACCCGGACTGTAAAGCTTCTTTTAAGACGTCAAAGTTGACTACTTGACTCGAACGATAATTGAGTGTCAGTCCTTTGACTTTGCATTTGGTATGCACTTGTCCATGTCGGTCTCTGTATTGGTATGTGGTATGTTTGGGTCAATCAGTGGCAAAACTTACAATAGTGTCTTCTGGATGTTCATCCATCCATGCTCCTAAACGGTTGTCTTCAATGTCTGGGTGATTGCTACGAGGGCGATCGATGTACATGCAACTGTCGGTTTCAAAGTGAAGAACTCGATCTCTTAAAAGTCCCAAGGCATCATACAATTTCAAACGGACATTGGCTGTCACGTATGCTTTAATGATCACATTTCCAAACTCGTCAGGGGTGCAAACTATTTCACTTCTTCGTAATTCATAAAATAAAATCGTCACGGATGATTTCCATGTGTTTCATCAGTTGTCCTTTGTCGTACAAAGTATTGACTTGGATCTGCCAAGTGTTCTGTCTTTGGCAATATCGGACATTGCGCCAATTTACCCCACAAACACTTCAGCATGACTTTAGCAAACGGTCGTCTTCCTTTGTTCTTTTCCACGTGTTCCAAAGTGATGCCTTCCTGAGTTCGGTACCGTTCTTTGAATTTCTCTTTGTCTTCTGGAGAACACCAAGAAAGATAGTCGCTAGCTTCTTGTTTCAGTTTTAGGATTCGTTGACGTATCCGGAAAAAAATCACTGGACTCGAGTCGTCATGAATGTATTTTCCATCTGGGAAATCTGGTCCTCGAAACACGAGAGCTCCAAGAACGACTCGAGGATATACTTACAAAGTATAACAAGAGGCCAACACGTCTTGATGTTTCTGCTTTTCAGGAATGCCACACACGGTCTCTTTGGAAACGCCTGCTTGCTGCAAAAGGAGTTCTGCTTCTCTTCGTTGTTGGCTCTGTCTGATTTTCTAATGCTCTCCCATGATCGTTTCCATTCTGCTGTCTCGTTCTTCTCGGCATAAGTTCCACCCACGACGATATCGGGAGCTAAACACATCTGATCTTGGTCATTGTTAATTTGGACGATACTTGTTTCTGTACTGCGCCTTTCATCCACCAATAACACTTTGTTAAACTCGTCATTGGATTGTTGGGCGTGTTAACTTTTGTGGATGATTTTGGAAGGTGTTATTTCTGCCAGTGTACGAAACTAGATCCAGACAGGAGACTTCAATCTGTCGTGATTTATGGATGGTCTCAAACGATCGTCATCCTTAGCTTAGCATTGTCGTTTCAATGTCCTAACAAAGAATCACACAAAACTGTCATGAAACCTGCTGCTTTTTTCGGTGGTACTTGAGACTTGAACTCTATAAATTTCACCGTGTACGTGTAAGCGGTCGTTCGAAATTTTCTGGAAGTCACTGTCGAATGTGAAAATAATTTTCGGTAGATACTGAACGACTTTCTTTCTTGATTGATCTTGACTCTCTTGGGCTTGTGGTAGAGGTAGATGGTATTGGTTCAGGCTCACTCATGTCATCTTCAAAATCACTGGCATGCACTTGTGCTAACACTTCACTCAGCGTATGATGCGACACCGAAAGCCATCGTCGTCTCGTGGCTTCTTCTGGTTTCTTCTCATGAAGGTGTGATCGTTTCACCTTCATTCAAAAATTTGATTTGACTTAGTTTTACACACCCTCTCCCGATATATAGAGAGAGCTTCTCACCCCAAGAGAATATATGTATTCAGCTTCCAGTCTGTGCAGATGGAAGAGTCAAAACAGATCGCCGTTCTCGACAGAGATTTATAGAGTCATTCGAAAGTACACCATTTCCAACAAGATTACGAACTACTCCACTCGAGATAAAAGTCCAGTTACTTGCTATATCTGCCAGGAAAAGGGTCATTGGTCTCCAGATTGTCCCCAACGTCAAAGAAAAAGAAAGACAGGAGAAAAGATAGACAAATGTAAAGATACCTGTTATCATTGTCAAGAAAAAGGACATTGGTCTTAAGAGTGTCCTAAGAAAAAAGAGAACAAGGAGGAGGACGAGGAGCGTTCTTCAAAAACAGAAGAAGAACCCATATTGTCAAGAAACTCAACAAGGCAAGACAAATAGAAGACACTGAAAGAGAAGAGGAAGAATCCATGCCTGTAAAAAAATTCAACAGAAAAGACAAACAGTGAAAGAAAGAAGCAGAAAATGGACCTTTGTGATGTGTTATGAAATTTCATTGCGATTCGGATTAAAAGAGAATATACAAAAGAAAAGAAACAGTAATACAATCTTTGCCTTGATTTTTTTTCTCGTATGGTTACGATACTTAAACACACTCACATACGCACACCTTGTATCATGGGAAGAGATTTAGGTTTTACTTGATTTGGCAATCAATGAGTGGTATCTCTTTTCAAGAGTTATAGGTGGCCCTGAAAAAGACCGTTGGCGTTTATTTTAATAACAAAGAACTTATTGATTTGACATCATCAACTTTAACTATCTTAGTCCATTTCAACAGACAAGTCCTACTCCTCCTCCTCCTGCTGCTGCTTTGGTAGTGGTAGTAGTAACTGCTGCTGCTGCGGTCTCAGTGGCGGTGAGAGTGGATGTAGTCATAGAAGGTTTAGAAGTCTTGGATCTTGAAGGTCTCTTTCTATTAGGCTGAGCTAAAGAAGTCTGATACATTTATCTTAGATGTTTTAACTCCTTCAAAATGTCCTGTGGCAAATACAGCGTTTCGTAATCACTCCCTTCCTTCTGCCGTTCGAAATAAAAAAAATTCATCGTCGCCTTTTCTTCTTCTTGCTTTCTTTTTTCCTCGTTTTGTTGTTGTTAAATAAATACTTATTCTGCTTCTATCTATCGTTTAAAAAAGTCACAAATTATTCCTTCTGTTTCTTTCTGAAATCATCATGCACAGGCACCGTTGGAGAAGGAGGTGAAGGTAATACTAACGTCGCAAGCAAACATTCTTGTAGGATTGGAAATCAGCCAAAGTTAAATTTAAGTCATCCTCTTCTGGAACAAGAATACTAGCTACGGCAGCAGTAGTGGTCGTAATTATAGTACTATCACTCCGAGTCTATGATGTATCAGCGGGCGCACCCCAATACATCGTCTTCATGTTAGCAGCCATAGGTATGGTACTTGAACTAATCCTCAATGATGAATCGTAGGAACGCTCGTGCGCATATATATATATATATATATATATATATATATATATATATATATATATATATATATATATATATATATATATATATATATTGAAAGTGGCATCACGCATCTGTTGTCTTCTGATTAGAAGAGAGACAACACGCTCTGACTGAAATATGTTACCCGCGCTTTTATTGGTGAAACATTTCAATCCGTTTAGATTCGGTCCTACGCTATATATACAAGCCCATTATCCCATGGTGTCACCTATTCTCAAGACAAAATGTGGACAATCGTTGAATCCTTTACCATCATTGCAAGCATGCTGTTTGATCCTGGGTACCCTATGTTTGTGAAGTCATCATTGGCAATCACCAAGATCACATACACGGCTGTCTGGAAGGGAAGAGTGCATCTGGAAAGACAGGGATGCCTCAAGAGAGTATTGATGTATGGACCCGCTGTGAGGAGAAGTTTAAGGAGAAGAACGGTGAAGAGATGCAGTATGTGTTAACCCTCTTCTTTGGTTAACAATACCCAAAGGCCGTTTTCAGAGCCACCTAGATCTCTCGCAAAGAGAGATACTACTCAAAATTATTGCCGATTGGTGTTTGTATGTTGTATATGTTTTGTGTATGTCTATGTTTATGTTGACAACTAAAACTTAAAACTCTTACCCCTCTGTGTGTGTGTGTGTGTTAGAGTATAGTGTATCTATAAACACCCCTACCTATGTGTGATAGTATGGTATGTTTGTGTGAGAGTGTATGTATATTTCATCCCGTTCTTTTACATTCTACCCCCCTCTTGTGTGATAGTATGTTTGTATGTTTGTAACTATAATGTGTGTATAAACACTCCTACACTTTTCATTAGATAGTAGGGGGGTGTGTTTGGATAGTAATCAAAAACTGTTGCTGGAAAGTAAGGAGGTGTGTTTGGATAGCAATCAAAAAGCGGTTGCTGGATAGTATATGTGATGTGTTTGGATAGTAATCAAAACGCGGTTGCTGGATAGTATATGTGGTGTGTTTGGATAGTAATCAAAATGCGGTTGCTGGATAGTATATGTGGTGTGTTGGGATAGTAGTCGAAATGCGGTTGCTGGAAAGTAGGTGTGTGTGTTTGAATTGTAGATAACAATTTTAACACACATTACATTTTCCCTTGTCCCCAGACTACCCCATCTGACCCTAAATTTCTAGGGTAGTCTGGGAAAAAGATAAATCCTATGTTAAATTCCCTTGTTTCCAGACTGCCCCATCTGTCCCTAAATTTCTAGGGCAGTCTGGGGACAAGATGGATCCTATGTTAAATTCCCCTTGTCCCCAGACCGCCCGACCAATGGAAACCTACGGCGTAATGTTAAATTCCCATGTGTCTACTGAGCGCCCCATATAACTACTGACTGTATCAGGCATAGTTTGCTTTCTCCCATTTCGACTTTGGCTTTATCTATTTTCCAGGTTTTGTTACGCATGAAGAGGAAGAAGACTTTATAGAAAATGCAGAAATTGTGATTGGAAGCAGTCTCGTTACGGCGAACTACTTGTACAAGTTTAAGAAACTAAAATGGTACCACACTCATGCTGCAGGCAAGTAAAATCTTGTTGTATCAAGATTGATCCTGACAAGTTATCCACTTTTGCGTCAAATTATGTTCCACGGTATCTAAACTTTTTTGTCTGTATTTGCATTCCCTATCTGTTGTTATCATAAGTCCGTGAGTCAGACCTGCTATTTATATTTTCCATATTAAATAATTTTTTTCGGTCCCTTTGGGAATGTATTTAAATTCAACCTTATAGCCCAAACCTTGTATTTAACTTTGTTAACACACCACACTGGCGATTAATGGAATATATGGATCATACACAGTTTACTGTGTCCAAACATTTGCCATAGGGCAAGGACGAGTTTAAGACCGAGGGTTGAAACTTTTGTCCCCGAGTGATCGGGCAAATATTTGCACACAGCGAACGTATATGTGTGTTATTCCTGTATGATCAGTTATTAATAACATAAACTATATAGCCAAAAGTCAATAAATATGAGTTTTTTAACATAAAATGTATACGGTCAAGCAGCACGTGCAATTCTGATGTTTGAATACGGATGAAAGTCACAAAGCAGAATGCGTAAAACCAGCTGCAGACAAACTATTCATGTTAGAATAGTCAGTATTTGGCCGTCAGGGATCAAAGTAGAATACTTAAAACTTAAAGGAAAAGAAAGTGTTCAACTCAGTATGTTATCTTGTACATGTGGAGTTATTCTCGACAATTTCGTTGAAAAAATATTTACTGCTGAAATTTCCAATGCAAATCACCTATTTCTGGATCCAACATGACGAGTAGGGTTTTTTTTTTTGGGGGGGGGAGGACTGAAAACACAATTGTCGAGAACAAACTCCAGAAGTGTTGTCGTGTACGGAAATACGTAATTTGTGTTGAAAAGTTAAGTCATACATTAAAATCATGTTTTCCCAAAAAATTTCATTTCAATTCAGTTGTCTATTCTTATAAACTATTGCCGTTGTAACGAGGAAAGCAATACATGCCACACCTACTAAGCTCCTAAGAGCAACTGACTTCAAACTGAAAATGTGATACGAATATGAAAAGACAGCAGAAAATATAATCAGTCTGAACGGTGTTCTCCCTGGGGCCATTTACCATTACAGTCCCAATGCGCTATCGTTTGAGCTTTGAATATCCCGATATGCTACGCACCAGCGCCGATATGCTTTATTGTTTCCCACTATCCTTTTAAAAATCATTAGGTTAAATAAAACGTTCTGTCACTTAATTCCAAACCCTATCAGTCGAATGATACCTCTTCTCACAGCCTGTTGGGTATATACGATAATCTGGGATATGTACCCAGTTGCTTTGCTGTTATCTTTTGCACCTTGCTTGGTGCGACCACTGGTGCGCAACCTTTGATACTGACTCTATCTATGCACTGGCATAGTCACGTGACCAGTCTGCGATGATGGAGTCTACTGGTAGATTATTTCTACTACCAGCTTAGTAGGTGTGGCATGTTTTTTTTTCTTCTTCTAGTTATTAAAATTCGTAGTGCTTATTCATTAAAATGCACATACCTCCGTCGTAATAAAACCCGTAAAATTTCCCAGTTCACTGATATAGTCTCGTGACCAGCTTGCAATGCTGGAGTCTACTGGTAGATTATTTCCACTACCACCTTAGTAAGTGTTGCATTATTGCTTTTCGAGTTAGTACAATTCGTAGTGCCTATTCATTAAATTGGACACACCTCCGTCTAAGAAAACCGTAAAAATTTCCCAGTGCCCGGCTAACCACATGTTGACTTGACAAAGAAGACCAGCTGCAGAGTACGTTGATTCAGATTCATATACATAATGAAGTAAATGTTGTCAATTACAATCAATTGTAAATAACAACAAACACTAGGGACAGGACAATAATTTCAGCATATGCATTTGAATAATAATTATAATAATAATAATACAATTATTTAACGAAGATTACACTTTTGGTCATGTAAGGCCCAACTGCAACGTGGTCCTCACGTATTAACAGGTTGTGCTATACAAACGCAACTTACACTCACTCCGGTAAACTCGCACACGCATTCACGCATATTTAAAATGGATTAATGTATATAACTAGTGTGGTCAACAGGTACATATATGAACATATACACAGGTATACATATTTCAGTATGTCAGAAGAGACGTACGTAGAATAACATACACACATATTATCTCTGGATACAATGATATCATTCTGTACTTGGAGGCTTTAATATACCATTCCAGCTGGTCAAGAAAGAATTTCTTTAGTGAGATTTTAAATGAACCAAGGGAATTTGAATTTTTGTATCGACATGGGTAGGAAATTCCGAAAAGATTGGTGCTGATGCAGTAAAAGAGCTTTTAAAATGGTTGGTTATCGGTCTCGGAATATGGAGTTCGTTATTAGTGGTAGATCTGAGATTACACTCAGTATTTGATGATCTTAGTTCAATTAGGTTAGATGCATAATCTGGAGAAAGATTGTTTAGAGACTTATATGTCACGATTCCTTTAAAATTAAGACTACTTTTTGTACTGGTAGACATTTTAGATGTGAAAACAAAACATTCGTGGGAGTCAAAATACGAAGTTTCAAAATTATTCGCGCGGCCTTTCTCTGGAGTTTATCAGTCCTGGATAAATTATGATTTCACGTGTTTCTCCATATGGTACATCTATAGTCTATCAGTGGTAGTATATATCCAGAAAAATAAAGTTCAAACGACTGGGGAGGTAAAAAATTTGACAGTAATTTTAAGGGAGTAATTCTTTTGACAACCATTGCACATAGGTGATCGACATGTGAATTCCAACTGAGGAGTTGATCAATGAAGATACCGAGAAGTTTTTGATTTTTAACGCAAGACAAGTTTGAGACATTTTGAGTGAGAAGTAAATGCATATCAGTGGAAAGGCGCTGTCTTGATCCGATTGTCATACATTTCGTTTTAGATGCAGTGATATACATTCTGTTTTTTTTACACCAAACTGACAAATTGTTGAGGTCGATTTGAAGTTTGTTTTGAGTGATGTTAAGCGATTTACCGGGTGTATGCAGTGTAGACTCGTCAGCAAAGAGATCGGAGTTGGAGTGCACTGGATACAAAGCTAAGTCATTAATAAACAGAAGAAAATGAAGAGGCTCTAACATAGAACCTTGAGGAACACCACTTCAAATCAGAGGTATATTTACCCTCACAAACCATGTGTAATCTATTAGCATGATATGATGTGAACCAAGAAACTGAGTTTAAAGAAAACTTGTAGGCTGATAGTTTTTAATGAGCACCGAATGTTCAACCAAATGGAAAGCTTTTTCAAAATCAATGAAGACTGCGCCAGTAAGTTTGCCGGATTCAATCGCTAGTTGCCACTGGTCTGTAAGTTCCGTCAAGGCAGTTTGACGTGACTATTTTTGTCGGAAACCTGATTGTGATTTATGGAGGAGTTGGTGCTTGTTAAGATTATCCGAAAAGATGTTTGCTGACGTGTTTTTCAATAAAAATGTTAAGCACAGATAGAACATACCTGGGACGATTGTTAGATGGGTCATTCTTTTTATTTCCTTTATGAATTGCAAATACCTTGGATAATTTCAATGACTCTGGAAATTTATCGGAATTTATACTACAGTTAAGTACTTATTTCAATAAATCAGATATCGACAAAGCCGACATTTGCAGAATTTTGTGTTGAATTTTATCTAGACCCACCAATTTATTAGAGTTTATAGTGTTTATTTTAGTGATACTATCAATAGTATCAGTTAATGTAATTAGGGGATATTGAAACTAACATGATCGAGTACCCTTTCGTTCACAAAGGCAGTAAGTTTATCTATGTTAGGCTCTGTATAATTAGACCTATCAAGTGATGGAAAATATTAGTAAAAAGGAGGTTCAGTTGGTTCGAAATCTCGTGATCGTCAGTAACTATAATTTTACATGGACTTAGAAGTACTGGTTTCGTAGAAGTTAATTGTCGAAGGTGATTCCAAATGGATCTGTTATTAGAGTTTGAGGCAATGGGTTCTTTGAAAAAAATAGTGTTTATGTTTGACAGTGAGGAATTTGGCTTTTTTCCGCCATAAACGATAATTGGTAATGTTATGTATGATGTTTATATAATATTATAAATACTTTAGGAAATTATAAATGTTTCTTCACTTTAATATTTGCTTAAATCTTAATGTTATCAGGAAAAACATGTTTAACTAGTGTCCTTGAATTAGGTTGTTTTGATCAATATGTTTTCTCAATTTGAAGGTCAAGGTTGATTTTTGTTTTCAAGTAAAAATTCCATTAAGATGACACACATTCTAGAACATTCTGTCATGTGACCAATCTAGAACATTCTGTCATGTGACCAATCTTTATATATATCATGTTTGGTGGACATTTTTTCAGTTCGACATTACCATCAGTCTTGTAAAGAGCTATTACAGTTGTGACAATTTATTCCAAATTCTAAGAGAGGAATTATTTTAAATATTCATTGGATTATAACAGTGCTCATAAACTTTTGGATTTTGGATTTTTAATTGATGATTTTGGAATTTATGTGAACTTATTCAGAGATTTTGGAATACTTCATTTTGACATCAGCACATCAAAGATTACTAGTACATCAGGACTTTGGAGACCATTAGCACATCATAACATTCAAGGACACAGCCGTGAATTCGGAACATTCTATATTTAGGACTTGTGATTAGAACAATCATTCTTATTGGATTATTAGGATTTCAAAACACATTACTGTAAGTGACTTTTTGATTTTTCATTTTAATTATCTAGTAATAAATTGCTTGTTGATTTTTTACTTGATTTGTTGGTTTCACTTTCTTTCTGTTACATTTTTCTTAGACCATAGAGTCGTAACAGAAATTGGGGGCCGTTCCGGGATCTGAATTTCATTAAAGCATATTAGAGATATTAAATTTATCTTTGAAATTCATATTGATTTTGTCTTGGAATTTCTTTTTGTCTTTGGCAAAGACTTTTATATAGAGAAATTTTTTGTGTGTGAAACCAACAAGCATTTACAATGGCATCTAATGTTCAGAATTTCATTTCAAAACCTACCCAGGAGGGGTTAGAGTGCATGAGAAAGGATGAGTTGCTCGAGCTTGCCAGAAAATACAGTCTATCTGAGGCAAAAGTATCATTGACAAAACAGGAAATAAAGATTATTTTAATTCAGTATTTAGTAGGTAAGGGAATTTTTGAAAATAGTGCTTTAAGTTTGAAGAGAAAGCCTGTATCTGGTTCTGACAGGAAATTAAGGGAATTAGAGTTAAAGAACCAGATGGATTTAGAGTTGGCAAAGCTTCAGATTCAGAGAGAAAGAGAGAAAGAAGAGAGGCAGATACAGATGGAGAGAGAGAAAGAAGATAGGCGGATACAGATGGAGAGAGAGAAAGAAGAGAGGCAGATCCAAATGCAGAAAGAAGAGAGGCAGATGGAGAGAGAAAAAGAAGAGAGGAAGATGGAGAGAGAGAAAGAAGAGAGGCAGATACAGATGGAGAGAGAGAAAGAAGAGAGGCAGATGGAGAGAGAAAAAGAAGAGAGGAAGATGGAGAGAGAGAAAGAAGAGAGGCAGATACAGATGGAGAGAGAGAAAGAAGAGAGGCAGATACAAATGCAGATGCAAAGAGAAGAAAGGGAAATGCAATTTAAGTTAAGAGAATTAGAACTGGCAAACAGATCACACTCCACTCCTTTAAACACAAGTCCAGGTTTTGATGTTACTAGATATATTAGGTTAGTACCCCCTTTTCAGGAAAAAGAAGTAGATAAATACTTTCTTCATTTCGAGAAAATAGCTGAAAACTTGAAATGGCCCAGAGAGCATTGGACTTTGTTATTACAAAGTGTACTTATTGGCAAAGCTCGTGAAGTCTCCACTTCACTGTCAGTACAACAAAGCACTGATTATGATGTGGTTAAGGAGTACATCTTGAAAGCTTATGAGTTGGTACCAGAGGCATATCGACAAAGGTTTAGGAATTGTAGAAAAGAAACTGGACAAACTCATGTCGAATTTGCAAGGGATAAAGAACAACTATTTGATAGGTGGTGCTCAGCCAAGAAAGTTGATCAAGCTTATGATAACCTCCGACAGCTCGTATTAATTGAAGAGTTCAAGAGGTGCATCCATAGTGATGTTAAAACCTATCTTGACGAGCGGAATGTGGAAACTTTGGAAAATGCTGCTCGTATGGCTGATGATTATTCCTTGACTCACAAAATTTCATTTGGTAATAAATCGTCCTCTCAGCAGTTTTCTGGTAAAAAACCATTTCAATCTCATTCGAGTACTTCCAAATTTCACAACAGCACAACTGTTAGGAATCAAACATCTGATAAGACTGATCAGAAATCCTTATCTCTTCCTACGTGCACTTATTGTAAAACGAAAGGGCACGTTATTTCTGATTGCTTCAAGTTGAAAAATAAGCAACAGAGTAAAGACAGAGCTTTTCCAAATGCTCTTATTTCTACGAGGTCAAGGTCACGGTCTTGTATTGAAAGCAATACATTTGTTGGGTCAAACAAACCCCAGTCTGATTCTATTTTGGAGGCTTATGAACCATTCATGTCAGAAGGTTCTATATCACTTATTGGTGATTCTGCCAAACCTATCCCAATTAAAATATTAAGGGACACTGGAGCTTCTCAGAGTCTTTTATTATCAGGTACTTTACCTTTGTCTGAGGAGTCTTGTTCAAGTGAAAGTGTTCTTGTTCAGGGAGTAGAGTGCGGCTTTGTAAATGTTCCTCTCCATTGTGTAAATTTGGCATCAGACTTAGTTTCTGGACCTGTGACTGTTGGGGCAGTGACTTCTTTACCCATAGAGGGTGTTCATTTATTACTAGGCAATGACCTAGCTGGAGATAAGGTTGTGGTTAATCCACTTGTAACTGACAAGCCTTGTTTGGATCAGAAAGTTGATCCTGTCGAAACTGAAATCCCTGATTTGTACCCTGCTTGTGCAGTTACTAGAGCTATGGCAAAAAGAGCTCTTGAGAGTGATGTTGATCAGGATATTATTCCTTTAGCTGACACATCTATTGGTCAGTCTTTTGATGAGGTCACTTTTTCCTCAGGTATTGATCAATCAAATGGTATTGATCACAGTGATCCTCTTTTGGCAACTCATTCTCTTTGTTCTAATCAGGATGACAAACGACAATCCCTTGTCGTTGAACAGGAGCAAGATCCCGAGATATCTTGTTTGTTTCAGAGGGCTATTAGTGAAACTGAAGCCACACAAGTTCCAGTGTCTTACTTTGTGAAAAATGGGGTCCTTATGAGGAAATGGAGACCACCTGATGTACCCGCTGGTGACGAGTGGTCAGTGAGCTATCAAATTGTTGTTCCTAAGTCATATCGACAGGAAATTCTTAATTTAGCCCATGAAACTCCTTTGGCTGGTCATTTAGGAGTCCGTAAGACTTATCACAAGATCTTGAATCATTTTTATTGGCCGAAACTCAAAAGTGATGTTTCTAAATACTGCAGATCTTGTCACACTTGTCAAATGGTAGGAAAACCCAATCAGAAGATACCTATGGCTCATCTGCAACCTATTCCTGCATTTGATGAACCATTTAGTAGAATAATAGTAGACTGTGTTGGTCCTTTACCTAAAACCAAGTCAGGAAACCAATACTTGTTGACCATCATGTGTACATCTACAAGATTTCCAGAAGCAATTCCTCTGAGAAATATAAAAACTAAAACTATTGTGAAAGCTTTGGTGAAGTTTTTTACACTTGTTGGCCTTCCCAAATTTGTCCAGTCGGATCAAGGGTCAAATTTTATGTCTGGAATTTTCCAGCAAGTTATGCATGAACTAGGTATCCAACAGTTTAAATCTTCTGCCTATCACCCTGAAAGTCAAGGTGCTTTGGAAAGATTTCATCAAACTTTGAAGAATATGATTCGATCATATTGCTTTGATACAGAAAAGGATTGGGATGAGGGTGTTCATTTGTTGTTGTTTGCTGTTAGGGAATCAGTTCAAGAGTCGTTGGGTTTTAGTCCCTTTGAACTAGTTTTTGGTCATACTGTCCGTGGACCACTGAAATTATTGAAAGAGAAACTTCTTTCAAATGAAGATTCAAAGATTAATCTTCTTGATTATGTTTCTGATTTCAAATACAAGTTGTCAAAGGCCTGTGAAGTAGCAAGAACTAATCTTCACACTACCCAGTCAAAAATGATATTAAGGTATGACAGAAATTCACAGGAAAGGAGTTTTAAACCTGGTGACCAAGTTCTGGCTCTCTTGCCCATAACTCAAAATCCTCTTCAGGCTAAATTTTATGGTCCTTATACCGTTGAAAAGAAAGTAAATGACTTAAATTATATCATTAACACTCCTGGGAGACGGAAACAGAAACAACTTTGTCATATAAATATGTTAAAGGAATATTTTGACAGAGATAGCCCAGCTAATTATTCTGTTAATTTAGTTGTACCTGTCCCACACAGTGAAGATATCAACGATGGAATACGATCAGACTATAGTGACTCTGGTATAACCAATCTTCGGAATTCAGAATATATTGAACAACCTAAACCAGAAACTTTCACATCTACAACAACAGGAAAGAAATGAACTAAAACAGCTATTACATGAATATGAGCACTTGTGTCCTGATGTTCCAACACGAACAAGTAAAATTTATCATGACGTTGACATTGTAGATTCTGCGCCTGTGGCAAATTCCACTGACGGAAAGGGCAAAAGAAATTTCAGCATTTGTAACTCCAGATGGACTTTATCAATATAAAGTTATGCCGTTTGGAATGAAACATTCGCCTGCAACGTTTCAACGTCTGATGAACATGATAACATTTGGTCTTGATAATTGTGACGCTTATATCGATGACGTCATTATCTACAACAACACCTGGGAAGATCATTTGGAAACTATTCGAAAATTCTTTGATCGACTCAGCGATGCGAATCTGACAATTAATTTGAGCAAAAGTGAGTTTTGCCATGCTTGTGTCACATTTTTAGGACATATTGTGGGACAAGGTCAAGTTAAACCTATAGAAGCTAAGGTCAAAGCTATCTCTGAATTTCAAGTTCCAGTTTGTAAAAAGCAACTGATGCGATTTCTAGGTATGGCTGGATATTATCGGAAATTTTGTTCCAATTTTTCCAAAATTGCTGAACCTTTGACAAGTTTATTGAATAAGAAAGCCAAATTTTATTGGTCTGACAAGTGTCAGGAATCTTTTGACAAGTTAAAGGCCATGCTTGGGAGTGCACCAGTTCTTTCTGCACCAAATTTTAGCCAATCATTTAAATTATCTGTTGATGCAAGTGATGTAGGGGTTGGTGGAGTATTGATTCAGGAAGACAAAAGTGGTGTGGATCACCCTGTGTGTTATTTTTCTAAAAAACTAAACAAGCACCAGAAAAATTATTCCACAATTGAGAAGGAATGTTTGGCTTTGATATTGGCTTTACAGCATTTTGAAGTGTATGTTACCTCAGCTCTTTCTCCAATTATTGTGTACAGTGATCACAATCCCCTTACTTTCATCAACAAAATGAAAGATAAAAATCGGAGATTGTTGAGATGGAGTTTGATATTGCAGGAATATAACATTGACATCAAACACATCAGGGGAAAAGACAATGTGATTGCAGATGCACTCTCACGTGCCTAGAAATGTAATATTGCTTGATGTAATTAAGTCCAGTATCATAAAACATGTTCTTATGTAATTTTGGTTATTATAGTATTAGATGTATATTCAAAAGAAAGCTTTATTACATAAATCTTTCTTTTTCTTTATGAGGGGAGGTGTTATGTATGATGTTTATATAATATTATAAATATTTTAGGAAATTATAAATGTTTCTTCACTTTAATATTTGCTTAAATCTTAATGTTATCAGGAAAAACATGTTTAACTAGTGTCCTTGAATTAGGTTGTTTTGATCAATATGTTTTCTCAATTTGAAGGTCAAGGTTGATTTTTGTTTACAAGTAAAAATTCCATTAAGATGACACACATTCTAGAACATTCTGTCATGTGACCAATCTAGAACATTCTGTCATGTGACCAATCTTTATATATATCATGTTTGGTGGACATTTTTTCAGTTCGACATTACCATCAGTCTTGTAAAGAGCTATTACAGTTGTGAAAATTCATTCCAAATTCTAAGAGAGGAATTATTTTAAATATTCATTGGATTATAACAGTGCTCATAAACTTTTGGATTTTGGATTTTTAATTGATGATTTTGGAATTTATGTGAACTTATTCAGAGATTTTGGAATACTTCATTTTGACATCAGCACATCAAAGATTACTAGTACATCAGGACTTTGGAGACCATTAGCACATCATAACATTCAAGGACACAGCCGTGAATTCGGAACATTCTATATTTAGGACTTGTGATTAGAACAATCATTCTTATTGGATTATTAGGATTTCAAAACACATTACTGTAAGTGACTTTTTGATTTTTCATTTTAATTATCTAGTAATAAATTGCTTGTTGATTTTTTACTTGATTTGTTGGTTTCACTTTCTTTCTGTTACATTTTTCTTAGACCATAGAGTCGTAACAGTAAACTCTTTACATGTATAATAGTGGTTTCGTTTACGTTTCGCCTCGGCGATTTCACTAATATACCATACTGGTTGTTTTGATCGTTTAATTCTTTTTACTTGTATGGTAGCGTGCTTAGTTAGGATAGTAAGAACACAGGTTTCAGATAGACAAATCATAATCCGGGTCAGTTTTAGAAAAGGCAAATGACCTAATATTCTTAGACAGTTCAGAGAGAAATTCATTTTCAGCAAATTTTGTAAAGCTTCGGTATTGCATATAGGAATGTGAGTTATTCTTCTTTGAACTCTGCCTCTTACAAATTACACAAACGGGATAGTGATAATTAAAAGAGAAACAGGGTACGTTAATTTCATAGAGATTGTCAGGGTGTGTAGTTTAAATGTAGTCGGTCACAATAGCAGAACGGCTGTTACTTTTGTTGGAACATTGATTACCTGTGTAAGGTCGTGCAGCTGTATCACATGAAGCAAATTAATGCTACTATCGGAAATGAAATCAATATTAAAGTATCCCATGATGATTACTTCACTGTTAAAAGCCAAAGCTGCCTCCAGCTCGCGTTCAAATTGATCAGTCCATGATGAGAGAGAGAGAGAGAGAGAGAGAGAGAGAGAGAGAAAGAGAGAGAGAGAGAGTTTTAGATCGGTTAGCAGAGCAGATATAAATCGGTTTGCTATTGAGGTAAGTTAATTCGATCCATATTAACTCAACAGTGTATATTTCAAGAGCAGCTTTTCTTCTGTAGGTTAGGTATTTTGAAACGTACATGAATATCGGAGAGCCCATTCTTTGGCGTCGATCTCGTCTTTCCATTGAAACGTTTTTAATAGAAATAGCACAATCAGGTACATTATAGTAAAGAAACATTTCACAAAGTCCAATTAGTGCAAGGTTGGACTCATTTTCTATCGTAAGTCTTAATTCATCGATTATTGGTAATACGCGTCTTACATTGAGGTTGACAAGTTCCATACCTTTTTAAACCAAAGGGTGTACAAGGTACAGGTTTTCCAATCGGAGTAGAATCGAGGACAGATTTATTTTCTATTTGCGAGCTAAAGGAAGAGACATTAAAACCTGGGCATGTACAGTAGGATTTAGTACTTTGAACAAGAACAAGAGTTTTGTTTTTGTTATTTTTTCTTTAGACACATGCAGATCAGATTTTTAGAAAACTATTATTGTTATGGAGGATGACGAAGAAGTGATTTAAATTTCCAACACAAATCACGTGTTTCTGGACACAACAACGAAAATTGTTTAGAATAAACTGCACACGGACATCAACTGTCAATCAACCGACAAACACTAATATCTCCTCCCATCCAGCTGTATTCACTAAGGATATCGAGGATATTCTCTGTCGACGAGACGTTTGAAGGTAGATTGAACGAACTGTGTCAACATCTGACAAAGAGAGGTTAAAACAGAGATCAAATTGTGTAGGCAATAGAAAGGCTCAAACAAGGCACTGCACTGACTTACTGAAAAAAAGCAAAAGGAAATGTTGATGATTACCATTTATGCACACATCCCACGCTGATAGCGCTCGAGTATATTGCATTATGCAAAACCACTGGCCCACTTTTGAATCGTGCAAAACGCCCAGGACCATTTTCCATCAGAAGCCAGTTGTAGCTTACCACAGACAATAAAAGTATAAGACAGCCTTATCAGAATACATCTGAAGTCATCCATACACCAACTACATGTTGTCACATCCAAACCATGTAATGATAAAAGACGGAAAAACTGCAAATGCGTTATGATAACTAACACAATTTACAGCACAATTGCAGTGGAAAAGCTGGACATTCTTAGCCTGAAAAATTACATGCAAAACAGAAAATGTTATATATATTTTCACATGCAGTGTATAATTCCTCCATTATACTGGAGAGACTGCTAAAATAATGAACCTTTAAAGATCTGTTCGTATTGCCAAACATTGGAAAGAAGCCCGGTTGAAAAACATCCCTGATTCTCTGGCCACACTTTCAATGACATTGTTTCAACTGAGATACCCAACAACTTTAACTGGGGCCAAGAAACAAGAAAAGAAAGAAGATGGAGATGGATTAATATAAATGTGATAAGCACTTGTTTCCATATCCATTGTTTATATGATGCACTTTGTATACTTTGAATTGTTTCATATACGTATGGTTTAAACAAAGAAAACAAAGAGCAAGAAACCTACTGGATCTGCAGAACTTACGGCTTGAACTAGGATGAATCAAAACAGCATCTTTATGTGTATTATTATTATTATTATTATTACCATTTTTATTATAATCGAAAAACCGTACAAAAGTATTGCAAAGAATATTGTGACAATCACAATCCGAGAGCAAAATTAACAAAAAGACGACCCTATTCTCCATCATAGATCGCGCAACAGTTTAACGCCATGCTTGAAATGCCTTCCTTTGTACTAGGTCATTCCTTACTGTTTGATTCCTGGATTAAAACAAATCGGACGTGTTGCATAAAAGAAGTTGAGTTAATCTTCTCTGCAATCTAAGAATTTGTTTTTGTACATAGACGTAGCCACGAATATTGTTATATACGACTTTATATTTTCACGTTTTCTTTGTTAATATGTTATTTTGCTTTTGTATCTTTCATGGGTGTTTGCCTGTGACAAAGGGACCATTTGGTCCAGAGAGTGCTAAGAATAGTTTAAAGACCGAGGCCCTACTATAAAAGGGTACAGGTTGACCCTTTTCTTCAGTCTGAATTTGGCTGTCGTTGAGAAAACTTCCTTATTATCGTGATCTGTTCGGCTGTTAGTCATTGGAAATTGCCTGACACACTGATTGACAAGTGAAGTTGAACACCCAATTGACCACCTATGAGTGTTATTATCTACAGAGGGTGGTAATTAGTCTACTATTCAGTACTCCATGATATTGAACTCAACCGTACTGGAGCTACAGACTGTGAGCTGAGGAGAATTACATAGATAGTGCAGAAGAGCGAGCAGCGTAAATCTCGGAACTGCATTACGTCCTCTGTGGATCAAATAACCCCAATCAACATCTCCTGGCAGGTGTGCTATAGATAGTTTTGAGCGCAAATTGGCATGATCAGCCACTCACGTGTTCACAGTAACCAAATCAGTTAGGGATGTCATGGTCATCTTCGAACTTGTCTGATGCAAATAGGTTACTAAGTTTCACGCACTCGACCTATCATGATTCATATATAGACCATGCTACCTTCATATATATATATATATATATATATATATATATATATATATATATATATATATATATATATATATATATATATATATGTGTGTGTGTGTGTGTGTGTGTGTGTGTGTATGAAGAACGATTGTATTGCTTTTTTACAGTCGACATTTCAATACAGTTTGCGACAACTAAGTCAGAATCTTTAAAATAGACTAGCAATGAAAAGTTCTCTAAAAACATATTTTTTAGGTCTCTTGATTTAATACAGTACTTCATACTCAATTTACTTAGTTGATAATTTTTAAAACATAGCAGATATTCATTTCAATATTATCGTAAGTAAATAGAATTTTCGAGAATAATCATCACGTAATAGTTTATTGTATTGTCTGCAGCATAATAGAGAGCCGAAACTCCTCCTTCGTGAGACTTAGACAACGTGGTGCCTTATTCCTCACAGATGTGCTGGATTCGGAACTCAGATGCCATTGCATTTTACTGCTCTTTCTATCGTTATGTATGATATTTACATAATATTATAAATATTTTAGGAAATTATAAATGTTTCTTGACTTTAATATTTGCTCAGACCTTAATGTTATGTATAAGGTTTACATGTTTAGCTATTGTCCTTGAATTAGGTTGTTTGCTTACTATTTGAGTTCAAGGACGGTTGTGGTAAACAAGTTGTTTATTTAATTTGAGGTCAGGGTTGAATTTGTTTACAGATAAAACTAGAATTTCCTTTAGAGTTAAAAGTCACATACACCATATCATTTTCTAGAACATTCTGTCATGTGACCTATCTTTATATATACAATGTTTAGTGGACAATTTTCAGTTTTCGACCTTACCATCAGTCTATAAAGAGTTATTACAGTTGTGAATAATCATTCCAAATTCAGAGAGAGGAATTATTTGTTTCAAAAGATTCACTGGATTTACTTATAGTGCCCATTTCTTTTTCGATTTTGAACTCATGATTTTGGATTTATGTGAACTTATTCAAAGATATTCTGGAGTATTTCATTTTAGCACATCAGCACATTAAAGACTACTGGCACATCAGGACATTAAAGACTATTGGCACGTCAGCACATTCAAGGATACTGAAATTCTTTCGGAACATTCTATATTTAGGACTTGTGATTAGGACACTTAGGAATTATTGGATTATTTGGATTTTTAATTCACGTTACTGTAAGTGTCTTTTGATTTTCATTTTAATTATCTACAAATAAATTGCTTGTTGGTCTTTACTTCATTTGTTGGTTTCACTTTCTTTCTGTTACATTTTTCTTAGGCCATAGAGTCGGAACACTATATTACAGATTTACTCATCTCCGTCTGCGACATAATAACAAGCATGTTCAATGCTCTGCCACAGAAATCAGCCCTTAAAAGAGGCACAAAGGGAAAAAAACATTATGTTATAAATATAAAGCTACATTTAAATTAAATTGTTGATTGGCTTTTAACTGTGACTTCAATTGCACTCTAAAAATAGGTTTCTTAAGGAATTACTCTTTCTGGGGTCAATGTGATCTATTTATCATGCAGCAGTTAATAGGAGTTTAAATTAAATCTTAAATAATAATGCTAGAGATATCATGTTTTGAAACAGAGGTGTAGAAAATCAGAACCCTTTTCAATCGATAAGAGCAATAAAGAATATCCGTTTCTCTATGCTACCTCATGGCTCAAAATGGGTTTAGATTAATTCTAAAGACACCATTCCTCCTGCTGCAGATATCATGCGTGCGTAACTGACAAGAAAGGTGACAAGATACAAAATAGAAGGAGGGATACAGAAATGGTACAATTTAAGCCAATAATTGCCAAGAAAGGTCTGGCCATGACATTAAGTCAACAGATATAGATAAAAACCTTCAATTTATTCCATTAGGCATTGCATATATATATATATATATATATATATATATATATATATATATATATATATATATATATATATATATATATATCTGTGTGTGTGTGCCAGTTCTTTTCTTTTGGTTCATGCATTAGGGTAAAATTATCACTTCTTCACTGTTTGTTTCTAGGTGTAGATACAATCACCGATAAAATCAACCCTGAACTGGTAAGTGTTTCCCATTCTTTAAACATAAGCCCTGTGCTGTCATATTTTAATTTCATGGACAAAAAATGTTTAATAAAAGTCGGCCAATGAATTGTTCCTCAAAATATGCAAATTTACATTTTGCAGCTTTGACCAGTAGAACAGACTCATGAACATGTTTTCATAGATATACTTTGTTGCCTTCTTTGTTAACGTACTGTTAATTTGTATAAATGCAAAGACGATTCTAATTTACACTAAAGCTACTTTAAAAATCATAAGAAGTGTAAACTGAATTTATGGCTTTTACCTAAAACTCTAACAGAAACATCTTTTATTTTTTAGATTTGCTTTAAAGAAAAAAGCAACATCACAGAGATGCACTAAATATCTCACCCAAGGTCACACTGGGAATTACTGAGTCAAGTTTATTATTCTGCCTCACTATTACGTTTGTCAAACAATTTATACTAACAACATTCAAACTGGGGAAAATCTAAGAGACAAATTACTTTAATGACCATCTTTTAAATGCATACTGACATACTAACAATATCATTGCCAGACTACATTTCAATGAAACAGTCAAAAACTGAAAATAAAATAAATTCCTGTTGTTGATTATGCAAATTAGAATTGCCCACTAGTTTTTTTATATTTAATCCACGAAGAAATTTAATCTTATCGCAGGCAACCGCGGGTAAAGAAAACTATTATTTTTAAAGATTTAAACCTGGTGTTTTATAAACTTTTAGGCGCCAAATTTCAGTACGAGTTTTCATTCCCATCTAGTAAACAATAATGAGGTAAATTGATTGGAGTTTAAGTACATGCTTAAATTCATGTTCAGAAGTTATTTTTCAGCCATTACCACAGTTTATCCTGACTCGACGGACGGCGGCACGGAATATTAGTGCTCAGTATGTGATAACTTATATATTGACAACAGAGAGAAAAGTACTGCAATTGGCAGAAGCACAAACCAGAAAATCATGGAACTGGCAAGACATTACATTTTGATATTCCATATGTTTACATTATGATAATATTTAGCTTTCATATATTTTTTGTTGTTTCTTTTATTCATATGTGCAATATTCTAACTAATTTTGTTGCCTTTGGATAGTCACTAATATACTGAATATTTTGAATTTGTGTTTGCTCTCATGCTGACCACAATTTGCATTCATTTGGCTATGTCATAAAGTTTCATATTAATGATTCTTGCTATATTAGTGATTATATTTCGGCAAAAGTAATTCGATTGCCATATGATTCATTTCTAAAATGTTCACTTTTAGTCTTATTTACTTTGTTTCTTCTCAGTTTGTGTCATACAGAGTAATGTATATTATACATGTAATAATTACTCATTTTTACAAAGCTTTTGTAACAAGCATTTTGACTGGTTAAAATCCTATTATGTGATGCAGAAAACTAGAACTTATTGCTTAATAACACCTAAAAGGAACTACTTATGTATTCATGCGCCCTTATTATGTGCTTTGACAATATTTGTAAACAATAGTTAAAATAATGTTCTGTTATTTATTACTTGAGATTCGTTATTATTTTGATAACTATTTGTTAATAATAAGAATTGAACTTCATATTTTACAGGATTTATGAATTTTACACATACATACATACATACATACATACATACATACATACATACATACATACATACATACATACATACAGGATTTATGAATTTTACATGGCTTCATGAGGACTATCAATTATAAAATTCAGTTCTAAACTAACGCCTTTAGCTTCTTCGTAATATTCCTGATTTGATCTTCGCTCCAATTTCTATATTGGTAAAGATCAAGGTTTAACCAACTGCTACAAGTTTAAGTAACGATTTTCAAATTCAGTTTACTGCTTTTCAGGTCAACATTTGTGCAGAGCAGACCATTGGAATCGCTAACGATTGGGATTCTTGGTGTCGGAGCTATAGGAAGTGAGGGTAAGGTATTAAGTTTCCAACACGATACATACTACACGTATCAGTACTGCGGGTAGCAATTAGACTTGCTGGAGGAAAGGAATATCACTCAAAATCCACAAAAGGAAAGTGAATCTCATGGCTCAAAGTTGAGCCAAATTTTGCGATTAAACCCCTGAGCTCTTTAATCAGAAACTATCACCGCCAAAGACTAAAGCAAATAGCTAGCGAGTGAAAAGGTGACATACAACATACAGTGTGAATTTCTTTACTTTCTTCTATTTATTTCTTAGCTGCAACTGTTACGTTTGGAGGGGAAAATGTACAAACAAATGTGAAATTTTTTTTAAAGTTTATTTTATCAGACTAACGAATGACAGGAAACTCCTGAACATATATATTAGTTAGCTCCTGAACAGAGATATTATTTTGAACTCCTAAACAGAGATATTATTTTGAACTCCTGAACAGATATATTATTTTGAACTCCTGAACAGAGATATTATTTTGAACTCCTGAACAGAAATATTATTTTGAACTCCTGAACAGAGATATTATTTTGAACTCCTGAACAGAGATATTATTTTGCACTCCTGAACAGAGATATTATTTTGAACTCCTGAACAGAAATATTATTTTGAACTCCTGAACAGAAATATTATTTTGAACTCCTGAACATATATATTAGTTACCTCCTGAGGAGAGATATTATTTTGAACTCCTGAACAGAGATATTTTTTTGAACTCATGAACAGAGATATTATTTTGGTTGGGAATTAATTTTGGTCATATAGCCGAAAATTACAACAGGTTTTATTATATTTAAAGTACATTATATGCTATAGTTCTGCTGGCATTGTAAAAGAGTACACATTTTCGTGAGAATAAATATAAACATTGTAAAAGAGTACACATTTTCGTGAGAATAAACATTGTAAAAGAGTACACATTTTCGTGAGAATAAGCATTGCAAAGAGTACACATTTTCGTGAGAATAAACATTGTAAAAGAGTACACATTTTCGTGAGAATAAACATTGTAAAATAGTACACATTTTCGTGAGAATAAACATTGTAAAACAGTACACTATTTCGTGAGAATAACGAATGTTGTAGAAGCAAATTATAAGTTATGGATAATCATAAATACAAGCCAAATATACACGGCTCAGGGGAATGATATTGCTTTATATCCACGAATTTAATTCCTGCATCCGAATAGATGGTTTCGATGTCCATATCTGTTCGAACTGTTGGAAGTTTGCGTCACTTGAACGTAAAAGATGGCGAAATGCTTAGGGATAGACAAGACCGTTTCGACGAAGCGACATTGTATGGCCTGATTGCAGTATTATGCTTAACTATCAATACAATAAGTTTTGCCACTCCTAACTTCACTTTTGTATTATTTGACAGTTATTAGGAGGATTTAAATGGTTCCATCTAGACCTTTCTTGGTTGAAGGGCCTAGATAGAATTATGCTTGGTATAATTAAATGTGAATAACAATGCTTTCCAGTCAAAGTAAGGCCAACTGTCGAAATATTTGCAACTGTGAAGGCCACAAGGAAGAGGTGCTAACCGGTCTCAGCTTTTATGTATGTGGATTTGTTCGCAACTATTTATCAAATCCCTCTATGCATTAGTGGAACACTTAAGTTTTTTGACAGGGTATTGATCAATATACGTTTTTTCTTCTACTTTTGCTGTTTAGAAGAGAGTTACCTGTTAATGAGATTGCTGTTTAGAAGAGAGTTACCTGTTAATGAGATTGTTGTTTAGAAGAGAGTTACCTGTTAATGAGATTGTTGTTTAGAAGAGAGTTACCTGTTAATGAGATTGTTGTTTAGAAGAGAGTTACCTGTTAATGAGATTGCTGTTTAGAAGAGAGTTACCTGTTAATGAGATTGTTGTTTAGAAGAGAGTTACCTGTTAATGAGATTGCTGTTTAGAAGAGAGTTACCTGTTAATGAGGTTGTTGTTTAAAAGAGAGTTACCTGTTAATGAGATTGTTGTTTAGAAGAGAGTTACCTGTTAATGAGATTGTTGTTTAGAAGAGAGTTACCTGTTAATGAGATTGCTGTTTAAAAGAGAGTTACCTGTTAATGAGATTGTTGTTTAAAAGAGAGTTACCTGTTAATGAGATTGTTGTTTAAAAGAGAGTTACCTGTTAATGAGGTTGTTGTTTAGAAGAGAGTTACCTGTTAATGAGATTGTTCTTTAGAAGAGAGTTACCAGTTAATGAGATTGTTCTTTAGAAGAGAGTTACCTGTTAATGAGATTGTTCTTTAGAAGAGAGTTACCTGTTATTGAGATTGTTCTTTAGAAGAGAGTTACCTGTTATTGAGATTGTTCTTTAGAAGAGAGTTACCTATGATTGATCTTTAGAAGAGAGTTACCTGTTAATGAGATTGTTCTTCAGAAGAGAGTTACCTGTTAATGAGATTGTTCTTTCAGTTGCAAGATTGTGCAAGGCATTGGGAATGAACACATTTGGTCTGGTGCGGAACATGGATTTAGTACAGAACCAATCATCATGTGTTGACGTCTACAGGCAAGAAACTTAAAAGACACACGCACACATACAGACAGACAGACACAAACACCTCTCAGACACACATATACTAACATACACACAAACGCACACACACACCAAACTTTAGTAACTGTACGTAGTTTAAAGAAACATTGCAAGATTTTAAGAACACATATGCATAACTTGTAGGGATGTTATATACTGTTTATATCAATGACAAAATAAAGATATTTTTGGGAGGAACAGAAAAACAGAAATTTGTGTCCATCTGTCTGTCTATATACATGTATATTTACTTATTTATTTTTAAGAACAAAGGAGCAACTGCCTGACTTGCTTATGAATTCGGACTATCTTTGCTGCTGCCTTCCAAGTACTCCGGAAACTAAGGGAATGCTTTCGGGGGACATATTGTCTCACTGCAAAGATAGGGTACAGTAGTTATATTACAGTTCGCGCTGTTTATATAAATTGATTATGAAAGCTAAAAGAGCGTGTGCTTGCTAAATAAAACATAATAAACATGACATTATTTTTTTTTAAATTAATATTACTGGTAAATTACTGGATTTGACAGGAAGAAACCATACATTGCCTATACACAAATATAAAAGTTAAGTGTGTGAGGAATGTGTATTTTGGGGCTTTAAACGAATGGGGGCGAGGTATTTCGATTGCTGAAAGAAAATGGATTGGTATACATTCTAGACAAACCGCCTGAAAGGGTATTCCGAGTTTGAAGGAAAAAGAAATGCATAATGTGTCAGCAATACTTCTTACTTGTTTACTAGAAGAATAATAAAATGTCCCAAAGCTTCGCAATACGAATACTATTGATTCAGTTTTATACAGATTTCCTTTGCGCCAAGACATTTTGTTTCGGATACATTCTGATCTCGAGTGCTTTTCTCGCAGACTTTTTATCATAATATTTTTGTTATTTTTTATACAATGTATACTAAATATGATTAAATATGATGAAAATAAAAGAGAAGCTTGGACTCTATTAATGTGATATCTATTGGTATAGTGTGCCTAAGATTAAGACGTCTGAAAAAAAAACAGAAACAAAAACTAGAAAAAGCACATTTATTAAAGGTTTAATTCTTATTTTGATTCGGATTTAAAGTATATCCTTGAATTTGTCTTTTAGGGTACAGTTCTAATTAATATTGGACGGGGTGATCTGATAGACGAAGAAACTTTAGTAAAAGCACTCACGTACGTATATAACTGCCGAACACATTTTTTCCCAACGATTACTTTAAAGGTTAAATTTGACACGGACAACTGTGGTGGATGGCCTCTAAATCAATATAACTTCTGAACACCTGAGTTCAGTATTTGCCGTCACGCGAGGTCTTTTGATAAGATATGAGCAGTATAGAAATCTAAACTTATATGATAAGATTAATAATATAATTCTTTGAATTGTGAAGCAACGCAAAAAGCGATCTGTTCGACTTGTGGGTCATCAAACGTTCTTCACCGGTTCGCCCGAACATATTCATAACATAGACTAATGGTTTGAGATCTGTTTAGACCATGGATCATTCTTACATAAAAATGCGTGTGCAGCATTGTCGGACATAGCGTATCAATGTGGCTGCACCCATGTATCAATATCGAATTTCAAGCGGTATGATGCCCTAGTGTGCTTTTATAATTATTTTTTTTCCCGGGCCGCACCCAAAACAAATGAATGCATTCCACATCGTGCATGTCTTGACTGAAAACATACAATCCTGTTAGGTTCTCCAATCGAACAGAAGATATAAATTTTCTGAGTGGAGAAATAGGACGTGCTTTAGTGCTCCAATGCATCTTATTTATTCGGGGCGACAAAAATATGGATGCACACACAGAGGATTTTTCAACTCGTGTGCTCCACAGTAACCGGTGTATTCTCATCTGCGTATAAACCAAAGTACGTTTAGAAATCTACGTAATTTCATGTAGTTACCTGACAAACATCTGGTAGTTGAATTATTCCTCACAAATGGCAGATATTATACTGAACAATTCACTAAAGTGGTTATTTCTCAATAGATCTTAGAAGTTGGCTCTTTTGCGATACGCTTATCGTTTTACATCAGCTGATCCGTAGTGCACCGCACTGGAAAAAGATTAAGTAAAGTCAACGTACCGGACTGACGCCTTTACAAGGAAAACCTTAAGTTGCGTCTGAAAATGTAACAGTTTTGTTTCGTTATTTTATGTAATAATAGCGATCATACAAGTTTTTCCGCTCTCAATGTTCGCCGAATCCCTCGGGCGTGTTGAAACTCGGCTTCAACGACCCCCCCCCCCCCCGCCCGGGGTTTTAGCGAGGGTTTATATATAAAACAAATAATCCGCTATGAACCCTATATTTATTTTTTTGTTGTTATCGCTACTCCTCTTAAACTTTTTGAAGGACTGCCACGAAAATGTATACACATATTCATCCCAAGATTGTATGGCTCCCAAATGAAAATGGTGCTGCGCGGACATCCAAGATGGCCGCCACAATGGCCATCTTGAAAATCTTATTATTGCTACTTCTTCTGGACGGATGGTCATATCAACATGTGGTTTGTACCACAACTTCGTATGATGTCTAGTTGGTCCCAAATAAGCATTGTGCCGATCTTACATTCAATATGGTCACCACAGCAACCATCTTGAAAATCTTGGTTTTGCTACTTCTAATAACCGGAAAGTCATGTCAACATGGGGTTTTCACCTAAAGGCCTCTTATGGTTCCAAGTTAATCTTAAATAAAATGATGCCAATCTGACCTATATATGGCCATCATGGCAGCTATGTTGAAAGTCTTGTTACTACTGCTCTTCTCGAATAGCTGGCCATATCGACATGGGGTTTTCACCAAAAGACTTCTTATGGAGTCGAGTTGGTCCTACATGAAAATTGTGCCAGTCTTACATCCAGTATGTCCGCCATGGCTACCAACTTGAAAATCTTGTTGTCACTCAAGAATATCAGAGATGGTTTCAACACTCAGCACTTAAAAAGAAGAAGTGGTCTTTTCTTGTATTCCTGGAAATTCTTTTTGTCTATTTAGTATTAGACCTTTTAAGGGACTCTTGTTATTGTATCAAAGTGCTGTCATCAGACTTCACACATAGCTATTACAAGAGAGAAATTTAAGATCATCTCAGTAATATGCCGCGATTCAGAAGTTCAAAGCCGCGAGTCAGGAGTTCAAGGGTTTTTAAGTTCACATAAAGAGGGCAATGGTTAAGTGTTGAATTGAGGAGACCAGAATTTATTTTGTTTAAATAATGTCTGATAATAAACAAACTGGTTATCTTGGACCCATGCATCGTGTATAATTTACCTCAGCTCATGAATAACAGTAGAATTATACTGCAGTATGCATAATACATTCAGCAAGTTTGAAACTGACAACATCACATTTATACATTGATAAGCATGAGGTTTCATCATATGGTGTTAAAAAAAAATTGATGCTTGGACTAAAATCATAATTTTGGACGAATGTAAGGTGTATACTTGATTCTTCTTCTTCTAAAATGAAAATCTCTCCTTATAATATCTAATACTTTATTACCACAGAAACAAGTGGCTTGGTGGCGCAATTCTTGACGTAGTTCCAAAGGAACCACTATCCAACGATAGCCCCTTGTGGACAATACCTAATGTGGTCATCACACCCCATATATCTGGTTGGTCCAGAGACCCAGAGGTAGAGCATCATGTGGAATAGTAGATCAATCAGAGGTTCACGAAAAAGGATAAGACAGGACATTAACTGTCAACCAGTATTGCTTAGATGGACATATCAAATGGATAATATTTTCTAAAAAGTATTTACCGCATATACTCGCGTATTACCTGATACCAACTGCAAACTGCATAGACCCAGATCTGCCGTAGCATAATGCGCCGGCATATCTTGGTCTATGCAGTTTGTAAGGACTAATCAGTAGAACAAACAACATAGACCCTGATTGCAGGCGCATTATGCGACGGCAGATCAGGGTCTATGTTGTTTGCATTTGGATCCGACTTATACGGGAGTATAGACGGTAATGTCATGTTACCTTCTTATACGCTTCGTCTATCACTTTCCTTTCTTTTCCTTTGTCACTCCTATCCCTTGAACTGTTTTCTGTCATGCTTTTTATTTTCCATATCCGTGCTTTTGATTTGTATAATGAAGAAAAACTTGTAAGTCATGGTGAACTTGTTTTCTATCCTTTGCAAGTTTACTACTTTTATATCAAAAATAGTTGTTAATGATTCGGTAATATTTAAGATATCTTGCAATATGTTCCCATCGGATACTGATGACATCCTAAGTAAAGAAACTTGAAAATAAAACAAACAAAAAAAAAAAAAAACAAAGAGCGAGTAAAGATATATGTTACCCTGAAAATAATTTTAACAGCCTCTTACAAGAGAATTCTTGCACTATTTAAAGTTTCCCTCATATATTTTTTGAAAAAAGTGTCCATATTGCTTACAAAATGAAGAACTCGAATGCTTTCTGTTCTCTTTTAATAAGCAACTTAAGTTTCTTCCAAGTCTTGTATTTGTTTAGCTATCAGTATTTATTTTCAATTGGTTTTCAGGTATACAAGGCCATGGTGGAGGAATTTGTCGTGAATTATCATGATTTTCTAGCTGGGAAACCCATGAAACATGTCGTTGATTGGAGTCGTGGATATTGAAAAGCTGCCTAAGAGACACAGATAAACAGATAACATAATAATGTACTTCTAGCTTAATTTAAAACAGGATTTCTTGTAACTGAAATGTCAGATATCATGAAGCTAAAATATACATTTTCTTTTACTAGTCATTTTTTAATCACGAATCAGCAAGAGCAGTATACAGGATCGGTGATGGTTGTAACATTTATATTTTTCTTCTGCCTTATACACACATTGTCTTATTTTTCTAAAATAAACTAGTTGATATTTCAATTTTGCATAGTTATGCTCCATCAATTGACCTTTAAATCCTAATTTAAGAGATTCGCAAAAGGTTTAGCAAAATTTGAATGACATTGTTTTATTCTAACACCTTTGAGATTAACACAGTTAAAAGGAATATATCACATTGGTCCGCCAAAAACGTATGTATAAAGGAATAAAATAACAATATAATAAAATCTCACTAATTAATTTTACGGACTTAGTGTAATTGCTCTTACCAAACCATTTATGCCAAGAAGCAATTCAAGTATTTCTCTGATTTAAAAATAACCACACTTTTTCTTTTGTCTGGTGTTGTTACATGTATTAGTACGTGTTGCGTACACACACACCTCTTAAAAGCTAAGTTGAACGGTGACTATATTTCTTTCCTCAGTCTTCACAATGATACAACAAATTTGTATATCAATCTGTCTATTAGAATGGTATTATGCTCTAAGAAAATGTAGTAATAGTACAGTGGTTTTAGTAAGTTAGAATCGTAGTTTGTTGTAAGAACAATTTGTAGTAGCAGTATTTGTAATAGTAGTGATGGTCGTGGTGATGCTTGAGCTGATGTAGCTCGAATGGAAAACAATACAGATAAACGAATTGAAATCGTTGCTGAATAATGTTTCAGATGGATAAATGCAAGCATCGTACATTAAAACCGATTTTCTGTTGGTCCATCATTTTGAACGAGATATAAAAAGAAACTTTGGACTAGATATGATATTTATTTAAAAAAAACATTTCAAATACGCATGTAACTTTGCACTTATTACATATCTTTTAAAAATATAGTTTCTAAAAGTTCAACAGTATAAATTGCAGCATAATGTTGGGAGTTCAACGATTAAGTTAAGTGCAATTTTTAAACAAGTATTAAATGCACCCAGTGCAGCATCTGTGGTTACATTAACAGTACACATATTTCACTCTGTTACATCTGATTATGATGGCCAAGTAGATTAGATGCTTGGCCTTGGAGGGATATCTCTGAATCCAGCAGTGATGGCTTAAAGCCTACAAGGCTTTAGCATTTTTTTTTCTTCATGCCATTATTAAAAATTTAATCCTAAGACCCACATAAATAAAAAAATAAAAACCCTTGGCTTTCACAGATCAATCGGAAATACATCGATGGAGTGATACAGCGTGAAAGGGAGAGATCCCCTGAAAATGGATGGAAACTCAGTCACATGCCATAGTATGCAAGGCAAAATTTAACTATATTAATAGAATTATGATACCTTTGTAGAATTTGTTTCACGATTTCGGTACAAGAATGTTCTCCAGTGAGTTTATACTTGAAAGGAAAAACTCAGAAATGTTTTAGCCAAGAATAAATCACCTCGAATGATTCGCCTGTAAGGTACGCTATAATTATGTGTGATGGGCACATAGCATCATTTAGTAAACAAGGTACACATATATATATGGTGGCTGCAGTTGTATCTCGGATATATTTTTTTCAAATTATTTGCGGAAAGGCCCAACCGTGTTCTGGATGTCCCATACTTCTGTGTGACCACATGTAAAATCAGATGGAATTATTCGTATTTAAGGCTGTGTTGAGCAACTTAAATGCAAAACCGACATACAGGTAACCAACTAAGCAAACAAACAAAGAAACAGGCAGATATATATATATATATATATATATATATATATATATATATATCTTTACATCAACTATCCATAATATTGCTATTATACTGCTATGTTATATTGATCTTTCTGATACTATGTATAGAAATTATTCTTTATGATTATTAAAACATCAGTTGATAGATTTTAAACCGAAAAAGTATACTTTGTTCTCAATATGTCACGTAACTGATAATTTAAATTTATACTATTCATATGGTCCATTGAACAAGCATCACATACAAAAAACATTTCATGATCGTGAAAATGTATGAATGAAAACCAGACAGTCAATACCGTGAGTTTCAAGGACAAATCACAATAAGAGATAGAGGAGAAGAAAGTCTATATTTGCTGATGGTAAAACATATAGTACAGGTATGGACTGGTATGGACACTGCTATGTAGTCATCGAAAAGTCTCATAAATTTGATTATCATTTTAAATTGAACAATCTATCTGAGACCAAGTCAGGTGGTTTAATTGTAAATTACGTAATCAACCTAATGGTCCAGACTTTACCTAATGGTCCAGACCTTACTGATCTCATTCAGATTTATTGAAGCACAAATGACAACAACTGAAATGAAGAATAAAACATGTACTTTTTAGAATTCCAGCTACAAATCAAAAAGTATGAAAGTGAGAAATTTAAACTTTGTTTAATCTAAAGTTTGATCTCGATGAATGTTTCGTCTTCAATGCTTTGAATGGATAAAACTTTCAACGTTTCCGACACTCCAACTTCTTTATGTTCTTGCTGTAATGATAAAAAATAAATAAGTTGTCAAAATATGAAAGATCATAGTTAATGCAGACAGATACATGCGAGAAAAAAACTTTGAAAATATAACATTATCCCACTTTTTTCCCCATTTTACCATATAGCTGTATGATTAATTTACAAAACTCGTTATTGTTATCTTGGACCTTGTTTCTCGAAGTATTGATAATATTCCGACAAATACAAATATAGCGATTATATAATATTACTCTTGACATTGCTAGATAGTCCTTTGAAACTACATACGTATAGTAGTATAGAGTATGCTTTTTCTGGCACACTTGATCCGAATTTTACAAATTTAAATTTTTGTTTTGAAATTGCTTAACTTAAACTGTTATTGAACTCAACCGATACACGACTCACTGCACGTTGATCCACCGTTGCTTGCTACTTCGATGTTCTGTTTCGCACAAGTATCAACGACACCGACAGAAACCATCATATTCTATACTACATAATTTTTACTGTACACAATTCAAGTAAATTAATTGAACAAAAATTCTTTTCGTCCTGAAATAAATTATCAACATATACATTCATTTAATGATTTTTTGACATTTTATTTTGAAAAATAACATGTACAATAATCTACTAAGACAGCAAAAAGGTCTACAAAATAGACCCGCAATTGTACCCAATTAAATATTATAAATGAACTTTATTCATATATTGCACAAAGCTGTATTCATAATTTGGACAAAATCGCAACCGTCAAGGTCGGTATCATAACGACATGCTGCACAGTCAAAACTGTTAAAGAATTGAATTCTTACTTCAAAATAATTCAACGTGCAACACAATACATTGCAGATCATAATACATTAAAACTTGTACTTGTTACAGAAAAAGGTCTGAAAAACAGAAAAATTTAAATTAAAAGAAAATCTACAATATGTCTATGTCTAAAACAGTTTCTGAAGTAGTTCCCTGATAATACGTTTAAAAGTGATATGATTTCTGAAGCAAAAAACAAATTAAATTTCTATGAGTTCTAATGCAAAGAAAGATATTTTCGCCTTATAAGCAGAATATTTTACCGACGGATAAGTTCGATACTTTCTGACGCGAATAAATTGAAGAAATATTTGCCATATAAACCAGTGGATTTCTACAAATTGATTAAACTGTTGCGCGTTGGATGAGTTCTAACGCGAATAAAATATTCCCATTGCCATGAGTTCAAACGTTAATGGAAAACGTTAGAGACGCGGGACGCACTAGCAAAGACAGCGGAAGCAAAAAGAATTAAAACGTTTAAGAAACATCGATGAATTGCAAAACCTCAAAAGATTGTATAAACTCAAACGTCATATTTTAGAACAACAGATTAAGGATGAAGCTGAAAACCATAGATTAGAATATTTATAGCAGCAAGGCTCAACCTAGATGACAGAAAACCATAGATTAAAATATTTATAGCAGCAAGGCTCAACCTAGATGACAGAAAAATAAAGGTAATAAACAGAAGCTCCTCTCTAGAACAAAGACAGCAAATGCAAGAAGAATTCCAAAGTCGAAGACGGCGTAGCTGAGCCGAAGGTACATGTGCAGAGCACGGCCTCAACAAAGGTGGACTAATACATCAAAGACTGCAAAAAATCGAACGTTAAAGACTTCGAAGACAACGAAGGATGTTTAAGATATAAAGGAAAGTATAATTTAGGAGTGTAATTAACAAATTCAGATTTTCTGGTGGAAATAATCAAGACCTTTATGCTTTCTTTAGTCAGATCGAACTTCGCATAAAGAAAATATTGGAAGGAAACTAAAAAACTAAATAAATAAATAATGTGGTACTTGTTCAGCTGACACTCACAGTCAATCTAAGACAAAACCGTTCTCGTTCGAAGAGGTAAATACAGACGTACATAAAAAGGAACAAAGAATATTTTGTTACAACTAAATTTTAAAGTTATTGTAAACAAAAATATCAAGATGAATTTTCACGCTCGATACGCTATCGATGATATAATGCTCAATTTGACCGAATTATAACTAATAGCATTAAACGAATATACGGTAGAATTGAATATCTCACGATAAATATCGATAAGTACGAACCATTATCGGCCAGTTCGTATATACATTTACCTGATTGGGCATAAAGTCAAAAGTGAATTGCAAACCAACGCTAACAAATGTTTCTTTTACGCTACTGAGTTAATTTTAAATATGTTGGAAACAATTTCCCAAAAGCCAACACAATTCAACTTAGATACAGTCATTGGTTTGAAAGATGCTAGGTAAAAATACTGGATATCGACACATTTCAAAGACGAATTTGGTATATCCGTTAATTTTCACGAGAGAGTGAAAGACTGATACATTAGACTGATGAGGATAATAAAAGCAAGAAAGATAAACATGTTCAAATGAGAATCGTTTTTAATCCTACACCAGATACTGGCGTATCAAAAGTGCACCTGTCATCTAGAGATGATATTGTACCTTCAGCGCACCTCGTCGACAGAGTCAATGTCTGCCAAAGGTAAATCGATGCAGGCAATGACGACTACATAAAAGAAAAGCACCATTATGTTGGAATTAAAGATATTTTTAGATTAATATCAAGCCAGATAAACAATCGTAATGGACCAAAGTATAAATTTAAAAATGTCAAAGCTTGTTCTCTTCACAAAAAGACATTAGTTAAACACAACAGATTATGATATAGTGTATGTAACACAATATAGATAATGCATGCAAAAGATCCTGTTACTAAGTTCAAAACTTTTCAACATCTATTAAAGGTTCCGTTTGTTATTTACTGTGATTTTGAAAGTAAAATGGAAAAGTCTACAGAGATAAACACAATATGAAGGATTATCTTGGATACAAGAGAGCAAACACATTTTACCCGGTTTCTTCATGCACATTAAATACGCTTATGGTGATTTTATTTAACTTTTGGTTTAGAGAAAAAAGACTGGTATCGTATGTCTTTTACAACGCTTTGACAACGTGTTTAGTTGTTATATATAACGAATGAAAATGAGAGACATTTAACTGAACCAATATATCCTATACCTGCGATAAAAAGACAATGAGTTATCAAGTTTGATACCATTATTATTTGACCCATAAGAACAGAGATCCTGCACATAACGAATACAAAATTAAAAGTGATGGTGAATATGACAAGTCTAAATCAAAGCTCGTCATCATGTACCTATTGGATAACAATTTGTATGATGAACCATATGTCAATACATGCCCGTACAAAAACATTTTTATTGGCAACAGGTGAACATGTGAAATGGATTGAATAAAAAAATCTCAGCGATGTTCTGGAAGACAATGATCCTGGATATATTTTAGAAGTTGATTCAGAAATACAAACTCACATGTGTATTTCACAGGTTACCCATTAGCATTGGAAAAATAGCTTGCACTAGTATCAATGATTTATTTGAACTTCAAAAAGTACAAAACCAAAGGTATCTAAATTTTGTACCTTGAAATTCCAAACAAGTACGTTATACACTATATAAACACTCTGTAGTATGTGCAGTTATTACCGATTCTGAAAGCAAAACAAACAAAAAAAAGAAAGAAACAAAAAAACAACAACAAAAAACACAAATACACAGAGTTGTCTTGTTTGAACAACACATTCGGTTAAAATCCTAAGATGAAATGAACACAAATTTAAGATAAAAAAAACAACAAATACGTTCGTAAAATATATGTTTTTAATAGAAGAATAACATTGAATTCTAAAAACAGATGGGGAATTTAAGAAAAGAACAGCAGTTCAAATATGTCCAAATGAAAATAAATTTTTAAATAACCCGAAAGATCTTTAAATTCGCTATGAGAACTACAGTATATGAGGATTTAATTTTATATAGCATGAAAAACAAAAGATAAAACTTGATAAACCTATTTATGGTGGTTGCACGGTGCTGGAGCTATGAAAGTGGTTGACGTAAGAATTTTACTACCACAAGTTGAAACGAAAATATGATACCAATGCAGCTTCTTATGATCGATACGGTTCCTTCTGTAGCCATGTTAACATTGATAACTTTTTTAAAGTTATAAAAGAAACATCAACTACTTAGAAGCTAGCGATTACAAGAAGAATAACGTGTTTAGCATACCGCTTGTAAACAAAAATAGTCCAGGACATTATAAAGATGATCTAAGCGGCAGACCTATTAAAGCGTTCTGCGGACAAAGATCAAAGCTCTATTCATTTCAGACTGATCCCGAAGAAAAAAAGGTAAGCAAGGGTATTAACTATGTATTAAGTATGTATAATCAAGAAGTATATATATATATATATATATATATATATATATATATATATATATATATATATATATATCGATATATATATATATAACTACGTGGATAAATTTTACACAACATAATTTAATTAGATCTTGTCCTTACTAAATTTCCAACACAACGCGGTACAAGGCAGCTTCGTTAGCTCGTGGTGATAACACATTTCCAATTGATAACATTAATATCTTACCTTACGGTTATTTAAGTTCCAATAAATCCAATTTCAGCCAGTTAAATGCAAAAGTGTCGCAGGAAGCAAATATATCTGTTATAAAAGGGATTGCTTTAACTAGAAATGTTAAAGACGTCACGAAAAACTATAACCTATCATCACTCTTGAATGTTTTTCCCTAATTTCAGAAGGAGTGCCTAGGATACTTATTATAAATCATAAAGGAGTTTTATATACCATCTCCATTTGCGTATTTAAAAAAAGGTTAAAACAGACAAAAAACCAAAAACAAATGCACAATCCATTATTGCCTCTACAGTACACCCTGACACAGGCGACGTTGCACTTGCGGTGTGCGCTGTCCACAGTCCGGAACCACACTGCAGGGAACAAAAGCAAGCAGTCAGCGAGTTAAATAAAAAAAAAAGAAACACAAAGACAAAATTAATCATGAAACTAGCGAAGCAGCAGGTGGATGGCCAGCAAGCATATAAACATATCGTATTAAAAACTAAACAAATAAACAAAAAGGATAAATGAGTGAGATTTTTAAATGTTTACCCGATTCTGATTTGCTACAATTTTTAAATAAAAGGCTGGAATGGAATCAACTGAATATATATCACCGACATCTTGTCTACTGTTAAAAACACATCCTTTGATGGCCTACCATTCTTCCTTTTATAAACGAGGATGTGAAGTTTTAGGTAAAGCGTTTTTAAAATCGATCAATGACGTGGAAAATCACCAAGATGAATTAGAAGCATGGTCACAACAGATGGAAGAAATAAAATCTTCGCACCACACATTGTTGAGATACAAGTGAGTAATTTAGCGAAATATCAGATTCAAATAAGCCAGCTAACGAGAGACATAATGAAAAGTTATTAAAATAAAAAACACAATACATAATGAAAATAAAGTGTTATTAAATAAGGTCAAAATTGATATATGTTTGTTACTCTGTCTGTTTTTAAGACATTTTTATTGAATAATTCAATGAATGTATTTATTGATCAATTATTTGAGGACAAATATAATTTTCGTTTATTTACTTTACTCCAAAGGGTGTAGTGTAGATTAGGTAGTATAGAGCAGGCGAGTAATGGTATCGGCGACACCTTTCTGAATAGCAGAAACGAAGGCGCATAGCGAGAAAGATGCCAACAGCGGAGCTGTGAGTTGTGCAGCGGTAGAGTCCGATAACAGTTTAAAGATGTTAAAATTATATCAAGTGTGCTAGAATTCTCACACTGTACACTACTATTAAGACTATGCACTTAGAATAAAACACTAAGAAAATAAGGCTAGATTAAAGATATTGACAAACAGAATAGGCTTCTTTGCAGATACCGTAATTAGCCACGAATAGTTATTTCCCCATTGTTCGGCAGCTAGGTACCGAGATGCGGGCTGATGGTTGATGTTTATATTGGCAAATGCCAGAATCATCAGTTTTGTCATTACCTACTATTTTACTTAATGAAATGTGTATAAATTTAGGATATACTCATGAATGAAATGTGTGACTTTAGCAAATCTGTTTAAGAAAGATGTTTGCATTATGATCACGGTGTCTTCTGCGACTGAACTGTATGATTATGACGATGAACATGAATGTTAATAATCATTAGTTTTATCTTTCGTTGATAGAGATGACCAAAACTATGTTCGCAAGGACACGTAGTAAGAATGATAAGGGAGAGGCAGGGACGCAAAGACACGTAATGAGAATGATAAGTGAGAGGGAGGGACGCAAAGACACGTAGTGAGAATGATAAGGGAGAGGGAGGGACGCAAGGACACGTAGTGAGAATGATAAGGGAGAGGGAGGGACGCAAAGACACGTAGTGAGAATGATAAGTTAGAGGGAGGGACGCAAGGACACGTAGTGAGAATGATAAGTGAGAGGGAGGGACGCAAAGACACGTAGTGAGAATGATAAGGGAGAGGGAGGGACGCGAGGACACGTAGTGAGAATGATAAGTGAGAGGGAGGGACGCAAAGACATGTAGTGAGAATGATAAGTGAGAGGGAGGGACGCAAGGACACGTAGTGAGAATGATAAGTGAGAGGCACGGACGCAAAGACACGTAGTGAGAATGATAAGGGAGAGGGAGGGACGCGAGGACACGTAGTGAGAATGATAAGTGAGAGGGAGGGACGCAAAGACATGTAGTGAGAATGATAAGTGAGAGGGAGGGACGCAAGGACACGTAGTGAGAATGATAAGTGAGAGGCACGGACGCAAAGACACGTAGTGAGAATGATAAGGGAGAGGGAGGGACGCAAGGACACGTAGTGAGAATGATAAGGGAGAGGGAGGGACGCAAAGACATGTAGTGAGAATGATAAGGGAGAGGGAGGGACACAAAGACACGTAGTGAGAATGATAAGGGCGAGGTAGGGATGCAAAGACACGTAGTGAGAACGATAAGTGAGAGGGAGGGACGCAAGGACACGTAATGAGAATGATAAGGGAGAGGTAGGGACGCAAGGACACGTAGTGAGAATGATAAGTGAGAGAGAGGGACGCATGGACACGTAGTGGGAATGATAAGGGCGAGGTAGGGATGCAAAGACACGTAGTGAGAATGATAAGGGAGAGAGAGAAACGCAAATACACGTAGTGAGAATGATAAGGGAGAGGTAGGGACGCAAGGACACGTAGTGAGAATGATAAGTGAGAGGGAGGGACGCAAGGACACGTAGTGAGAATGATAAGTGAGAGGGAGGGACGCAAAGACATGTAGTGAGAATGATAAGGGAAAGGGAGGGACGCAAAGACACGTAGTGAGAATGATAAAGGCGAGGTAGGGATGCAAAGACACGTAGTGAGAATGATAAGTGAGAGGTAGGGACGCAAGGACACGTAGTGAGAATGATAAGGGAGAGGGTGGGACGCAAGGACACGTAGTGAGAATGATAAGTGAGAGAGAGGGACGCAAGGACACGTATTGAGAATGATAAGGGCGAGGTAGGGATGCAAAGACACGTAGTGAGAATGATAAATGAGAGGGAGGGACGCAAGGACACGTAGTGAGAATGATAAGTGAGAGGGAGGGACGCAAGGACATGTAGTGAGAATGATAAGGGCGAGGTAGGGATGCAAAGACACGTAGTGAGAATGATAAGTGAGAGGGTGGGACGCAAGGACACGTAGTGAGAATGATAAGTGAGAGGGAGGGACGCAAGGACAGGTAGTGAGAATGATAAGTGAGAGGGAGGGACGCAAAGACATGTAGTGAGAATGATAAGGGAGAGGGAGGGACGCAAAGACACGTAGTGAGAATGATAAGTGAGAGGGAGGGACGCAAGGACACGTAGTGAGAATGATAAGTGAGAGGCACGGACGCAAGGACACGTACTGAGAATGATACGGGAGAGGGAGGGACGCAAGGACACGTAGTGAGACTGATAAGGGCGAGATAGGGATGCAAAGACACGTAGTGTGAATGATAAGTGAGAGGGTGGGACGCAAGGACACGTAGTGAGAATGATAAGTGAGAGGGAGGGACGCAAGGACACGTAGCGAGAATGATAAGTGAGAGGGAGGGACGCAAAGACACGTAGTGAGAATGATAAGTGAGAGGTAGGGACGCAAGGACACGTAGTGAAAATGATAAGGGAGAGGGAGGGACGCAAAGACACGTAGTGAGAATGATAAGTGAGAGGGAGGGACGCAAAGACACGTAGTGAGAATGATAATGGAGAGGGTGGGACGCAAAGACACGTAGTGAGAATGATAAGTGAGAGGGAGGGACGCAAGGACACGTAGTGAGAATGATAAGGGCGAGGTAGGGATGCAAAGACACGTAGTGAGAATGATAAGTGAGAGGGAGGGACGCAAAGACACGTAGTGAGAATGATAAGTGAGAGGGAGGGACGCAAGGACACGTAGCGAGAATGATAAGGGAGAGGTAGGGATGCAAAGACATATAGTGGGAATGATAAGGGCGAGGTAGGGATGCAAAGACACGTAGTGAGAATGATAAGTGAGAGGGAGGGACGCAAAGACACGTAGTGAGAATGATAAGTGAGAGGGAGGGACGCAAGGACACGTAGTGAGAATGATCAGTGAGAGGTAGGGACGCAAGGACACGTAGTGAGAATGATAATGGAGAGGGAGGGACGCAAGGACACGTAGTGAGACTGATAAGTGAGAGGGAGGGACGCAAGGACACGTAGTGAGAATGATAAGTGAGAGGTAGGGACGCAAGGACACGTAGTGAGAATGATAAGTGAGAGGGAGGGACGCAAGGACACGTAGTGAGAATGATAAGTGAGAGGGAGGGACGCAAGGACACGTAGTGAGAATGATAATGGAGAGGGAGGGACGCAAGGACACGTAGTGAGAATGATAATGGAGAGGGAGGGATGCAAGGACACGTAGTAAGACTGATAAGTGAGAGGGAGGGACCCACAAACACGTAATAGGAATGATAAAGGAGAGGGAGGACGTTTACTCAAGGTGTTTGAAAGTCTTAATTGTTGATGAAACCAAATCAACATACTTGAGCAGTAACAGTTGAAAAAGAAATGTAAGTTTTCTGTTCTGTATGTTTTATATATGTTGAAAATTAGCTTATGATATGGTAATAAGTCAAGCATATATGTAGGTATTGGGTTTGACAGCACGTCATCACAATCCTTGCCATATAGTGCCAATCAAAAGCTAATAATCTAAAATGGCAAAAATCAAACACCTTGCAAAATTTCCCAGAAAGACAAAACCTTCCAACCAAAAGTAAATATCCACCCTGAGGCATACATAAAAGGTAAAGATGCTGCAGAAACTTCCAACCAAAGGCATACAAAGCAAAGATAAAGGCCAACAAGGTTATATATATATATGAAATACAAGGTCACGTTTGTTTCTCTATAAGTCGCAATATTTATAAAGACCAGGACCTTTTAAATTGGAATACCATCACCAAGTCATCCTACAAAGAGTCACTTTAGTTGCCTCTTAAGACATGTAGCTGGGCGCATCGGGCCTCTTCTACATCCCCGTACCCACGGGGAAAGGTAAGAAAACAAATACTGGTAACTATGTTGGAATGTTTTTGTTTTTGTTTGGTTTTTTTTGTGTGTGGGGGGGGGGGGAGGTACTTTTGTACTGGAAGTTTGACGCTGCCTTTCTCTTTGGACAAAATATATTATATCTGCACCAGAGTACCAAACATAATACGTGTTTATTTCTTTCAATTAAATCTACGACGATAAAAGTAAATAGAAACAAGAAGTTGTTTATTTGACAAGATTGATTAATGGTACTTAATTCCTTTAAACTTTGTCACATACCTTGTGAGATTCACCAGTATTTGGAGATCTTGTTGCCGCTTTAACGTCAGCAGTTTCTGGTATAAAAGCGGGGTTATCTCCCATTTTCCTGGTACTAGGTTTACCTCGAAAACCATGGTCGGTTATATCAATAGTGGCAACGGCCTCTACCTTGTGACTGACTGTACCAAGGTTATCTGCTTTCTTGTCAGGAATTTTGGATTCGATGATACTCGAACTGGAGATCCGTTTTATCTCCTCCATGTCCAACACAGCTGGTGATTGTGATATCTATAAATTATATTATCAAATATCACTGTTACTATACACATAACTCTGTAACCACTCTTCTTCTCCATATCAATGCTATTGAGCACAAAATCCCCTCCACCTACTTTTTAAAATTATATTGCATATAAAGTTGATAGAAATAAAATGTGGACTATTTATGGTTTGCCGGCCCCGTTTTATCATTAGTTACATAAAGTTCATGACAAGAAATCAATATTATTAGAATATATTACATCATATATATAAAAGATTTCGGATTTAACATTGAATTAGGCAAGATTGCTTCAACCATGACAGAAAAAGGATATGAATTGAAAAGATTCATGTACTTAATTGGCTCTTGTTATCTAATTCTGTCATTGATGTTATCAAAAATTTTTTTAAATATATATATATATATATATATATATATATATATATATATATATATATATATATATATATATATATATATATATATATATATATAACTTTTCTCCAGTAAAATAGTTCTGGTAGTTTTTGTTTTCCACTTCTTGGGTCACTTATGAGGTATACTCAAATGTAACTTGCAGACTTTGCATGATATTTCACTGAGTAACTGTAATTGTTTAGCAAAACATAATGTTCCGCCACCCTTTCATTCAAAATATATGATCTAAACGTAAAACTTAACCAAAGTCAACGAAGCACGAACTATAGGTCACATTGACCTCACAATGCTGCATGGATGTTGCACTCACCAAGGGATATTGGCACACATTTATTTGACCCTGTATCAAACAGTGTAAGAAAAACTGACCGATTGCAAACTTAATCAAAGTCTCTGAATAGTGAAATATAGGTCACACTGAAGTTCTTTTCAAAAAGGATTTGCTTGTATCAATTGGTATCCACACAAAGTTACAAAGGGTCTATCGCCAATAGTGCACAAGAAATTTACCTAAACACAAAACCAAACCATGGTTTGACAGAGAAACGGATATACGCACAGACAAAAGGTAACATTATACCACACTCGTGGCAGATTTTGTGGTAATCAAATGACATCCTTTCCCTGTTAAAATCAAACCTATTTTATGTAAATAGTAGGACATATTCTTACAGCTCAACTGCAGAGATTTTGAAGCTAGGTAATCTTTGATTTGGGTAAACCACAAGTCTTGGATGATTGGTTACTTTTAATCACTGGATATGTTCGAACTGAGAATCTAATCCAAGACTGTCAAAGTGCAAATCCAGCGCATTACCTCTGAAAGCCACACCCTAGCCCCCTTCTTAAAGCATACATTTAAGGTATATGGTTATCTATATATAATCTTTCTTCCCGTTTGCATCAAAATGAGTATGTATATGCTAAAAAAATTTTTTTTAAAAATAACAAAACAACAACAAAAAACAAAATTGAGATAACAGACGAAAGAAGGCACTTGTTTGAACATTGGCATTATCGTCCATATGGTCCTCATGAAGTAAAATATACAGTTCCTCATGAAGTAAACTAAAATCAATACACACGTGGAATCTTTAGCTTGTTAACCTGAACGACTTGCGTCCCTTATAAGTATTACTTTAAACTGCATATGTTTTTAAATTAGGGAGAGCACTGAGATATCGACCTACACTCAATACAATCTAAAGAACGCTGAGACTGGACCCTGGTAGTTACGAATACGACAGTGCGAGATTGCTTTTCGATTTACACTATAGGAATTTTCAATTTATCTTTACTAGTGAAATAAAGATACGAGAGTAATAAAATAAAAATTAAAAAAATCGTATCCCTACGTTAGAAAAACTCCCATAGTGTAAAATTGAAAAGTAGTCTCGCATGGTCATTTTCATAACCACTGACTCTAAACTCAACGAAGATCCATAATCGCTTCCAGCTTAAAGTTTCTCATTGAATCCTGGTGTTCTAAAAGTCAAAATTAGATTTTCGACATCAGGATTCCTGGATCAATGAAACTGGGATGTGAATGAGCATGTTAAATTAAATTTGGAGTAAACAAGCAACTCAGATTCCCTAGGTTAAAAAATCGTGATGATAATAAATCACACAGAAGCTGAAGTCGAATTCCTTGATCATCTAGTTATTTCATAACATGGTTTATGCTGCAGGGTTAAAAATTTCCAGTCATGAGACATTTGACTAAATGATGGAAAACTGATGAACGGATATTACTTCTTGCACCAAATGATTAAAAAACCGACCATAAAAACCTCACATTGCTTGATAAAACAAATCACATAGGCTAGATAATTCTACAATATATTTATTTGCATACAATTGCTATGATGCAGAGGCGGATCCAGAAATATCTTTTATTTTTTTTTTCGGGGGGAGGACTTGTTTGTTCTTATTTTTTGGAGGTCCGTGGGGGGGGGGGGGGGCAGACGACGAAGCCACTAAAAGTTCCTGCACTTTAAGCGTTTCCAGTGCATAATTTGTACCATCTAACTGTAAAGAAAACTTACTTTAGGCAACATTCCGGTTGGTTCATGTTCATTTAGGGGGGGGGAGGGGAACATGATAGGGCTGGAGGGGGGGGGGGCAGGTGGACGGGGGGGGGGGGGGGGCACCGGCTCCACATACGCACACACATTAACCGATCCGCTCAAACACTAGTTGGCTATCAATTGGTTCTTAGGTTATGAATTATTCGATTAAATATGTTCTTTGTATTATTTTAATGCTGATCTTGTATTCGCCAATTAAAGCCGTTATTGCATAGTGTTAGCACGCAGTATTCCACGTGTAATGCATGCCATATGATATATCTTGCACAAAGGGATTCGTGTGCTTTTGAGAGATCTGGAAGTTGGACTCCATTTGCTTATAAAGGCAAACAGATTACTTTGTGTTCAAATGGAAAGTGGTGATGAGCATGTTTAATACTTACGTGTTGGTCACGTTTGTGTGATACGAATTGGTCTGATAATCTGATGAAGATATCGGGGATCTCCATTCGCACAGGAGCTCGTCCTAAACTGTGCCTGAAAATGAGAGTACTTGAAGGTATTCAAAATATCATGAAATGCGTGTAGAGGAATTTCAAATTTGATAGCGAGTGCATAGGATGAAATACAAAGAAACCCATAGTATTACCAACACCAACCTCTGAATGGGTCCTATGATTGGTCAAAATTTGGGTTCCATCAATAACATTCTTCGTCCTAAAACAAATGCTATATTTAACTTGGCTATGAAACTTTCCTGATCAAAAATTATATCAGATTAATTGTGACAGTCTTACTAATTCAAATCAACAATGCTTCCGTAGGGTCTCACGGATGTCATTTAATTCTGTTCCAAAGGCGGCTAAAAACATCTGAAATGGACGGACAGCCAACAAAGGGGTATATTTTCAAAATATTTTAGCCAATAATAGTTTCGAAAAATAATACTACTTAACAGAATTTACATATTGGTTTTTATAAAGCCTTTGCAGACGAAATTGAGACTTAAAGCCTAGCAAGTAATGTTGTAAAGCATAGCAAGTAATGTTATAAAGTCTAGCAAGGAATGTTGTAAAGCATAACAAGTAATGTTATAAAGTCTAGCAAGGAATGTTGTAAAGCATAACAAGTAATGTTGTAAAGCATAACAAGGAATGTTGTAAAGCATAACAAGGAATGTTGTAAAGCATAACAAGGAATGTTGTAAAGCATAACAAGGAATGTTGTAAAGCATAACAAGGAATGTTGTAAAGCATAACAAGGAATGTTGTAAAGCATAACAAGTAATGTTGTAAAGTATAACAAGGAATGTTGTAAAGCATAACAAGGAATGTTGTAAAGCATAACAAGTAATGTTGTAAAGCATGACAAGTAATGTTGTAAAGCATAACAAGTAATGTTGTAAAGCATAACAAGTAATGTTGTAAAGCATAACAAGGAATGTTGTAAAGCATAACAAGTAATGTTGTAAAGCATAACAAGTAATGTTGTAAAGCATGACAATGCGTGCATGTTTGAAAAAGAACTGAGACTCAGTACCACTAAATCATGCACGTCGATATTTGCGTATATCGTCAAAAACCGAGACCTTCCCGCACTGACTAACTCCTTTTATACTCGCCGGACAGATTCGTTAATTGAAGGAAACTCCTCAATATTTGTCATTTTCAAAATATGAAATTTAGTTACAATCGACGCGTATGTACAGCACATACTGTGCACTGCACATATACATTTGCTGCTTTCATGTTTCAAGAGGACTCATGTCAAACACTGTTATATGGAAGTGGGATCGTAATACACATTTTTCTCGCTTAAGTTATACCTACCTTTTTCTCTGAAATTTCCTGTGTACAATAATAATTACAGTGATGAAAATGATGAGAAAGATAACGGAGAAAGACACAGATAAAGCTATTGTCAAGTCTATTTTATCATTCCAGTACTCTGTGGAAGATTGTGGTTTCCAAGGTGTAGAACTTGTCGAATCAAGGTTCGATGTAGTCATGTAAGGAGTTAGGTCGTTAGGCTGAATCGATGACGCAACGGCACTAGTTGCAACGTTTGAAGTCACAGTAGTATTTGAACCGTTCGAAGTCTCAGCATTGGTAGATGCGTTGGTAATGCCGATACTAATGGAAGAGTTTAAATACTCGGCACTAGTGAATGCTTTTGCAGTCACATAACTAGTAGAAGGGTCTGAAGTCACAGTTCTAGGGGATGACCTTAAAGTCACGGTCCCTCTGAAAGTGCTGGAAGTTACGGAACTAGTAGAAGCGCTGGAGGTCACGCTACTACTCGAAGCGCTTGAGGTCATGGAACCATTGGAAGCATCAGAAGTTATAGTACTTATTGAAGTGATAGAAGTTCCAGCACTAATGGAAACGCTGGAAGTCACGGTACTAGTGGAAGCATTAAAAGATACGGTACTGGTGGAAACGTTGAAAGGTACGGAACTTTTGGAAGTGTTGAAAGGTACGGCACTTGTGGAAGCGCTGGAAGTCACAAAATTTGCAGCAGTGTCAGAAGTCACAGTACTAGTTGAATTTCCTGTAGACATTCTTTGAATATCATCTTTTTTCAAGTCTGTAAAGAAGAGAGACAGAAATAAAGAAGACAACAGGAAAGAAAGAGCAACATAATGGGTCTCTCAGTCATATGCTTTCAATCCAACATGCTTTCAGAAAAAGAGTAATAATATTTCTTTCATTTTATTTGTCAAGTTTTATTTACATAAAGACAGGTGGCATATACATGTAATATATTAAATGTTCGAATAGTATTTAAGCAACTTTTCAATAAGGCAAGAAATGTAAGCAGTGCTAAACAATTATACATACATACGTCCATAAATATGCACGAACACATACACCTATAAACATGTACCTACATATACACAAATCCACATCTGCATACATATCCATATATACACATACATACATGCATACATACATGCAACATACATACATACATACATACATACATGAAAAATATACACATATGTATGAAAATATTGGCCTTTCTTAAGAACAGTGCAAGCATATGTAGGCAAGCCTCTCATTGGTGATGATTCAGATGTATACAGTTTTGTTTTAACATCATCAATGTAACAGTTACACAAAAATACTCACAAGTATCCTGTGTCACATAACGTACAAGGTAAGGAATAAATAGCTGTGTCAAATGAAGATGACACATCCTGCGAACATAAGATCAACTGTTTGTATATTAACCATTTACTATCAAACTTTTCCCATTCATACTTTCTGTATGCATTGCATCTTTCGATATTGAAATGAAATTTACGCAGCTTTTTAAAATACGACAAATTAGGTCTTTGTTTATAATATCTACATATTTAAATAAGTTGTTTTGCTAAAAATATAAGTAAATGTATCACATCATCAACCTGGGTTCTTTCTTTCATTCCAAATATTACGTTTTTCTTGGAGAAAACAACCGTATATACCCGCGTATAACCCGATACCAACTGCAAACTGGATATACCCATATCTGCAGTCGCATAATGCGCCGACCGATCCGAGTCTATGCAGTTTGTAAAGACTAATCAGTAGAACAAACAACATATACAGGGTCTATGTTGTTTGCATTTGGACTTGATTTATACACGAGTATAGACGGTAAGTTGATGGTGTGACTGCACTTACTCTTGATCCATTGTAACTTGTCATGCAGAAATCCCTGTAATATGTGACAATCCCAGAACACATTGGATAATGTTAGTATGCAACATACACAAAGAACAAAGACCATTTGTGACAACTTTGGATGTTTTAAGTTAAGTATTTGTAGCCAAGATCCTATGCAAAATCTTCAGTTGCTTCCATGTAACGTTTGGGCACTTTGTGGTTTTATATGGAAGTATAACAAATTGGGGCCAATCTTTTTCTTGCATGTTACAGAACTGAGCATGCCATTTTCTTATAGAAGTTGGTTTGTCATAATTTTTATTTAAATTTTATATACAAACTTTTCCAGTCTTTTTTAATTTTAATTATGGTGTGTGCCAAACCAATTTATAAAAGGTTGTGTAAACCACAATCACAATTGAAATTAAATTAATGTTACTAATAAATGTTACACGTCTTAACCTGGACCATACTTAAACAATTTAAATCAATTATGATGGCGATTCATCTGTTGACTTATTGTTTCCTGTCCACGAACTTTGCTTTTCACTATCTGGCTTTGCATATGCAATATTGGTACATATAAATAATGAAATAAACATGTACGAAAATAAAGGAAAATGCAACTTTAGCCTAAACTATTGCTCAGTAACGTTAATTTCACCAGCTTGTCCTAAAAGTTATGTCTTGACTAACCATATTTTGATTAGTCGATTGAAGATCAGACTTAAATGTTAGTCAATCAGACAGAAGATTCTAGACTTTAAGTCCCAGGCCTAAGTTCTGACGGTGAAATCCAGGCCTGGTCTTCTGTTCTGGACGAAAGCATGTGTGTGCATGGACGGCAGAAATGTTCTCAGATTAAGTTGTCTTTCATTGAATGGCGTTGCCAAGTTAAACTATATTGACTATTAGTTATCAACGGTGAACGGAGAAGGGAAGTATGAACACGAGCCCATGTTTTGATTAGATATTCCTGCAAAAAGATGAGAAAGTAAGTACAGTTAATTGTCACAGTGTTTGATTGTGTAAAGCTCTCATCTCAACCAGAACAGCCTAGACCCTGATCGGACGGCACATTAACAGCGTTGAACACTTTACCGTTTAGATTATAAGTTAGTTGATATGTCATACGTTTCCATTTCACTATGTACATGTATTATGCAATACAACGATTCGTATACTGTCCGTTTTGTTTGTATCTGTTGATGTCAAGTTCGTCATATAAAACCCGCATCCATCATTCCTCAGTTTCCTTCGTCACACTCGAATGGCCCAATATTATCAAGGTGAGTGCGAATAGCACTAGATAGTAAATAGTTATTTGGGGTCCGAAACAAATAAAACATTTTATAATTGACGCGTGGTTTTTTACACATAATGTAAGATCTAAATATATTAAATGAATTTTACTTTTTTAAGCAATCATAAGGTAACTGAAAGTGTAACGTATAAATAATCAAGTAGATAAATGAGTAGGGGAAGTAGATAATGTATGGATGATGGGTAGTGAACGAGATGGATGAGTATGATACGGAGGGTTACTCTTTGCAGTTGCGGCGCGACGGGGGAGGGGTGGTCGGGGGGTTTGGAAGGTGGGTACTGACATAAAAACTGTTCTCTGTGGCAAAGTAGGGGCGTCACTAAATAGCACTGCCCCCGGGGACCTCGACCCCTCGCGCCGCCATGGACTCTTTGTGAAATTATTGCCTGAAAGTAATTAAACTGTTTAGACATTTAGAATTTTGCTGATTTTGTTATTATTTATTTTTTTAATAACTTTTTTATTTATTTATTTATTTCTGTATTTATTTATTTATTTGACAAACGTATAGGCATACTCATTCTTTCCACACGATACACGCACTAATTCTCAATATCTTTTAGTACACAAAGAGAATATATCTGAACGGTTTGTAGACGTAAACAATTTGGGCGCCATATTGATACCATGGATTCATTTGTGTGCAAATTAAACATATTTGAGGTTGCTAAAATCTTGTCGATCGCATCAATATTCTTCTTTAAAATAGTTTGACAAATGCCCATTATCTTGATTAATACCATGTCTTTAGCTGTAGAATAAAGCTCCACCAGTTTGATAGTATATATTACACTGAATACCAAACGTGTTGGCTTGACTGTAAGTACTGATACAATGAAAGATATGTTTATTTTTCAATTTTTTTAAATAACATTGTTTATTTTGCGGTTAGAGATTATAAAATGATGTTTTTGTGTATTTTAGAGGGTTAGGAATGATATCGCTTGCAGGGGTTGTACAATTATGCTTTTTCCGTGTTTTAGTGGCTTGCGAATGATGCTTTAATGCGTTTTCAGGGTGTCGGGTGAAGGCTAGGAATGGTGTTTTTCGCATTTAAAAGAGTGTCTTTATGGGCTTGAGAATTATGCTTTTTTTGCGTTTTGAAGAATAAGGAATGGTACTTCGCGTGGAGGCTCTGGATAACTTTAAAGTAATTACATTCTTCTATATTTTTTATTTTTATTTTTAATTTTTCCCTTTTTAGTGTGTTTAATATTTTGCCTTGAAATATTTTTACATTTTTAATTTTTACTTTTTAGTCCATTAAAATTTTATATTTAAATTTTTATACTTTTTGTAAAGAGATGACCTAACAAGTTATAATATTATTTAGGGTGTGGTAATTTTCTTTAAGATTCTCAAGGTATATATAATATTAGATAATACATATCAAAATAGTTTCTCTTCTAACATCTGTATGAATTTCTTATTTTGAAATATCTATGAAGAGATTGACTAACAAATTATAATATTAGTTACATAGCTTATTACCTTTTAGCGTTTTGTATATTTTTTATTTATAATTTTAAATATTTTGAGGATAGGTATTTATTATTGATAATTTCAAAGACTTTGAAAATATATATTACGGATAGTCATTAATGGATTTTTCCCATGTAAGATTTTTTTATAATTCCACACAGGAAACATTGATATTGGTTCTTTTTTTAAAAATCAAAACACAACCAAATACAAGGAAAACTTTAAAAGCATGTAAAGAGATTAAGGATGCAAAATAGTACTACATGTTATTACAAGATAAATTAAATACTTACATTTTTATATTAAAGATATAAAAATGTAAGTATTTAATTTATCTTGCAATAAAAGATATGTAATTAAAGATATAAAAATGTAAGTATTTATCTATCTTGTAATAAAAGATATGTAATTAAAGATATAAAAATGTAAGTATTTAATCTATCTTGTAATAAAATATATGTAATTAAAGATATAAAAAGGTAAGTATTTAATCTATCTTGTAATAAAAGATATGTAATTAAAGATATAAAATTGTAAGTATTTAATCTATCTTGTAATAACATGCAGTACTATTTTCTGTTCTTAATTTCTTTAAATACTTTTTAAAGTTTTTCTTGTATTTGGTATCCATGAATTAAATTATAGGTCATATCCTTTCCATTTGGCAAAATCTTGTTTCCTTTTATAATCACTCTGAAAAAAAAATCAACTCTAAATACAGTTTAATTTGTTTTTTGTAATTTCTGTTCATAAAATATTCCTTCAGTTCTTTTCATCATTAAAATTTCCCTTTTTATACACAATTGAGTTTGCGTACCTGATATTTGTTATTTTAAAACAGTTCTTATCTTTAGTTGAGCGAATATCACTTTTCGAATGTTGACTTTTACGTAAAATTTCGTACAAAATTGCCTATTTTATATTTTGGGGATTTCCCTTTAGAAAAGGTATCACCATATTGATTTATATAAACAATGTGTTATTTTTCTCTTTTCTTTTCTTTTTTCTTGTCGCATCTACAGGAGTCATTTTAAAACTCTTGCATTTGTATTATTATATTTATCTATCATTTCTTTTCCGTGAAGTACTTCCCCAATATATATTTCAATGTCCAATTGAAACTTTTAACAACCACAACTTTACCGTCATTATAAGTGTGGTACATTTCAATATTGTTTTCATCCAACAATCTTTTAAATATTTGATTACAAATTTCACTACCTTGTTCAAACCATAATTTTTCACGCTTTCTGGCGTGAATGATTTGTTTTTAAAGCATTGGTTATTTCAGTTCCAGTTTTATTATGGATTGATATGTTCCATGCGTATTTACTATACGTATTAAAAACGTTTTGTAAATATGTATATCCTTTTTTCCATTTACTAAATGTTTTCATATCAAGTAAATCAACATACAATATAAAATATGTTTCATCAGTACGCGGCGTTGAAGGAATTTGGTTTTTGTATGACTGGTTTATGCAACTCATCGGCTAGTTGTGTAGTCCATTTTGGCTCGCTCAGCGCCTTTCTCTGTGTTTTTATTTGTCTAGCTCAAAATTATGTTTAGCGCTAATAATAGGCCTAAAAACGAATTGTCTCCATGCTTTTTGGCTCAGTCATTTACCCTTCTGCACACTTAACTCACCCAACATTTGTTTATTACATTGATCTTTGTTAGTATGAATTTCATCACAACAGTAGTCAAAGTATATACGTATGCCATCAAGCCGACTGACTGGCGATACATTTTCTAACGGATTTCCAGGACCACAGTATTTGCAAAAAGGCAGCGTCAGTTTTTTTATGATAATTGTATTATTTGTATCAACTGCTTTTACATTTCAAACAATATGATTTCATTTTTATATAATTATATTGCATAGATTTTGGCAGAAAATTGTTTTCTTTCTTTCACATACTGTACATACTCCTTTTATAATATTCCTAGCATTTTTAGTTTGTGTGATACCTTCATTACTTGTATCAGTTTCTTTTCTATATATCAGACAATATGATGTTGTATTTGTATAATTACATTCATAATTTCTTGCATATAGAGTTATAAATGTTTCATTAAAAATTGGGTTCCTAAACTTAGGTAATATATTAATTGGTTGCTCACCTTTATAACGGTGAATTATCTAATGCAAACAATAATATCCACACATAACTGAATGAGCATCTATAACACCTTTGAGATCTTTCTTAGGTAGATACGTTGGAGACAGTCCAAAGGAATCAAAATATTAAATATTATCATATTAGGATCATTATAAATAGGAAAGGGAAAAAAATAAACATTGGGCAAACATAGTTGTAATACCTTTATCACGAGTCCCTGGTAATGTTAATCCTATACCAAAAAGGCCAGAAGTCAACGCCGCTGCTAAATCAGCAAGCCATTGACCAATAAATCCGCCTTATTTGTTCTGTTGTAATTGCAGACGTGATAATGTCAAACAAAACCGTGATCTTTTAGCTTGCTTTAATAAAATGTTTTATTTGCATTTTATTAATCTGAAATTCTTCTCTTGTACTTGAGACGGCTCAAGCCTAAGTACAACTTGTTGAGGTCGTTTTTTGCTTGCAGACTCTCGTAATTTATTTATTATTTGATGTTGTGTTAAACTCAATCGAAAATCAATGTATGGCTTCTTATATTAATATATTAAATTAAATACAAGGACTTTCAATTCCTACCTTGTTTGTTCTTAATACCAGACCCGGCTGTGGCTTTCTCTGTTGCCCCAGTGATGGCATACTAGCTCAGGCTAACCCTAATTTAGAAATAACCATACCTAATGTAGACGATATCTTTGGTATAAGGAGTTTTAAAAATGGTAACCTAACATTATCAAAACATTCTTATTTGTTAGTTGGTTTTTTGTTAGCTTATATACAAGACCATAACGCCTTCCTTTTGTTAAGAGGAATCTAGAAAATGTTTGTTTATTCTTAAATAATTCACTTGTGCCTTTATAAAATTGTTTTGGTTTAAATGTTACTTCTGTTAGTTGATTTTTGTTGGAATAAGCTCTAACAATAATATCATTTTGATGCTGAGTAAAATTTAAACCTGTTACTTTAATCATGATATTATATCATATCATTATATAATAATATTCATCTTACCATTAATTCCGTTCAATATTATATGGTTATCACTTAACATAGCACAATATGCGTAATATATTCCAGGATTAGCATTAAATTGAAAGTTTCCAAGTTGCCATGTAATTGTAATATCAGATGGAGAATTTATCAACTGTTCACTATGATGAAATGCATCAAAGTGAAACAAAACTGTGTATAGCGTTTGGAAATCAGCGATAATAGAATCTCCAGTGTTAGTATCATTATACTTATTTACTGCATCCAGTAAGATCATATATGCAGGACTAATATTTAAGTTTTTCTGTTATAAAATTACATATAAATCCTCTTTTAGGATATTGAACTTAATTGATACGTACAAATATTTGACTAACTTTAGCATTGTCAAAAATTATATTTTGTAATTTTGTACCATGCCTGCTAACAGGTTTGAATGCAACAAAAACATGTCTTGACAACTGCTTTGGTCCATTTGTTGTTATCCTTCATGTATTTGATAAAACATCAGCATCATATTGTTCATGTATACTTTCATTATTTACATATAATTTATTTTTTAAACAAGAAGCTAATTTATTTTCTAAATCCACCGAAATGTTCAATGATGTCTCTACTTTGATCATCTTCACGGATATATGATCAATCCTTAAATTTGCCATCTGCGGGAGCAACATTATCCCTATTTTACAGTTATTTGTGTCAGCTCAGTCCAATATCAATGAATGTTTAACACTTCTCGTTATATTATATGTGTATCTACAATAACCAAATATTGAAATGAATGGAAACGTCATTGTTATCATTCTAGTTTTAGTTCTCACTGAACACCGTTTGCCAAACCCTTAATTATAACCGGTGGCTCTTCTACCAGCACCAAATGCATTTCTAAAACAAACACCACCTGTTACATTTGCATCATCTGCAGATATCAATGCTTTAGCTACCTTAAATTCTACTCTACTAGCAACGACAGTATTTGTTTTTTTAAGCCAAAACAATCTTGTGGCCGATCATAGATTATAATCATTTGAAAAAAATACTAAATTTAATATCATTGAGGCTTGTGGTAAATGTACTGAAACGTAATGTGGAATTTGGTCCAGACAATACTGTGCTGACCTAAAATAAACCGTTATTAACTAATGATACTGCAGCAGCATAAATAAAATCAGCGATATTAACAGCCCGTATCAATTTACCCGGGTATTTCTAAAAATCCTTTGTGCGGTAAGAAACAGACATATCTATCTCTTGTTTTAAGAATGTGTTGTCCTTCTTTATCCATATTCATCTCTCTAGGAAGCTATTCGATATACTCAACTTTGCGTATTCTATCGTCCGTAATGCTATCATCAAATAAATCCAATTATGGTGAAAATATGTGTTATATATTGTTACGGAATTATGTATCATTTCGTTTTTAAATAATGGTATAGTTTTATGATCTCTGCATAATAGTCTAACAGCTGTCGTCTTGCAGAAAGTACATATACGGTATTTCAATGTGACTCGGTACATTGGTCTTGGGAAATATTGTCAGTTGTAGCATTAGTCATATCACGTGATTTGGCGCGTGAGGGTTGAACTTCTGACCTAGATTCTATGTTCAATTAAGAAGTCAATACTTTGTTGACTGGTAATAACGTCAGTGCATATGTACTTAAGCGGTGTCACGCCTAACCTAGTTTCTGATTGGTTCGGAGAAGGTTGTTTTCTAGAAGGATTAAATTGTTTTTAAACATTTCTAGAACTTGTGTGATATTCCATATTCACAAGGACTATTTATAATTAATAACACTTGGATATAACTGATTCTTGTTAGTACATCAATACAGTGAAGGTTTCATTCGGAACCTACTTCATTCGGAATATTTGGATTAACTTCCGGATCAGTGATCTTTAGATCAATTTAGGACTTTTCAGGATATTCTATACTGTAAGTTATTTTAATTCTTTCACTTTGATTGTTTGTTGAAATATTTTAATATTTTAGGAAATTAAATATTTGTATTTTAAATCTTGAAATCTTGTTTGAGTCTTTTCTTTTGTTACATTACCCTTGGTCGTAACACACTATGAAGAATGAGCTAGAGGCAAATGAAGATTTTTTATAATCAAGGAACCTAATCAAGTTACACCTGTGGCAGATTTAAATTCTACTGCGAACAGCGTAGTTGTATTTGATGATATCCCATTAGAACACTCAGAAATGCAAAAAATTAAATCTTAGTTTTCATTGTCTAGGAACAAGAGATGTAACACAGTATATATAGCCCAGGGATTCTACAACGTCGACATATTTATACGCAGAAGCAGAGGCTGTTTTATTTTGTTTTCAGGCCAAGATAACACAGCTGTTCAGAGCATATCACGAGAACAATGTGGGGATATTTCTAAAGAAAAATTTGCTGAGTTATATCATAAAGCTACACAGGGCAAACATGACTTTTTTCTATTTGACAGATTTCCATCTGATACAAAATTTATGTTTCAAGGACTAGATATATTTTTATGTGATCAGATATAATAATGAACACGAAAGAAATAACTAAGATGCCACGGCAAGAAGCCTTGGCTAGACTTATTGAAAAGAAAAAGAAAAAAATAAGGAGTGACTTTCAGGCCACTAGACTAGGTCAACAATTAACATCTGAACATACATCAAGGCGATTTTCACCTGTGACAGAGGCAGTTGTTGGAAAACCATCAGATGATTCAAAATTAACGCAGCAGGATCTTGATGACCTAGCGAAGAAAGATCTCAAAGGTGTTATAGATGCTCAGCAAGATAAGGTAATAAAAAAAACATGAGGAACAACAGAAGATACAGCAAGAACAAGTAAAAGCATTAGCAGAGGTGGTATCAAGTATATAAGAAGAACGACAGCGTCAAATAGATACATGAGATATTTCAAAAATCAGAGAAGGAACTCTTCAGGAACAGGCAACAATAATTGCAAAACAGTCCGTCAGTGTTCCTGATGATAATGCACTTGATGAGTTTGAGGTTACTGAATGTTCTGATTTTGATTTGAGTAAACAATTTAGAAAAGTAACTGAAAAAGAACAACAAATGTTTTTTGCAAAATTAGATGAACTAATTGATGCAGATGATGTATTTAATAAAAGAAAAGCTATGAGTGAATTTGGAGCTAACGATATATTAACGTTACATAATGCTTTTTTGGCCTGTACATACAGCGATGCAGGTAGACAGATGCTGGCAAAAGAATATAAATGGGATTTTAGAAGACTTGTTAAAGATATATTTAGCAAGAAATCTAAAAAGATTTTGTTACAGCTTCAAAAAACAGGTACAGGATTAACTGGAGGAGTCATTAGATTTTACAAAGATGAATCTGAACTTGTTAATCGTCTTCTGCTGTTAATATCGTCAACAGAAGCTGGGAATACAGGAAAAGAAATAGACAATGAGATCTCTGAGATATTAGACCATTTTAGATCTAGTGGAAATATAACCACAGAAGAGTACACGATACTTAACAATGACTTAATTCTGTCTAAATAAAAAGTATAGAAAATGTTATCAACAACACTCTTGTTTGATTCTAAACAACCAAATCAGGTTCCGCAGATTCTTCTGTAACATATACTCCACCGATACAGTTAGATTCAAATTCCCAGTATGAAATCGGGTTAATATCGGCCACTATCTGGTCTTCAATATTTAACGTAAAGAAAGGTTTAAATGATACATTTATTTTTACAGTACAAGAAATTGATAATGCGTGGAGGTCACTTACAATACCACCAGGTGCTTATAACGTAACAGACCTTAATGTGGCGATAAGACAGCTAATCTCATATGAAGGATATGATTCTAAGAACTTTGCACTTGAACCTAACTACAACAAGTTACGAGCTAAATTTACACTAACAAATTATTTTCGTGTATTTTTTGCAGTTGACACAATAGGATCGTTGTGAGGATTTGACAAAAAAATGTATGGATCTACTACTGTTCAGTCATTGACATTAGAAGGTGAAAAGCCCAATACTTATAAATTGTTCTATCACCATTGGGTCCTATACCGCAGCAAGAGATAGAGGACAGACTATTTATTCGTTTAGTCCAAATGTCACGCCTTTTGCATCTGGTGCTATTGAGGGTGCCACAAAAAAGGCAACGGGAAGCGGTGTCAGATCTAGATCTGGAAGGGATAAAAAAAGGTCGTTTTATACCACCTCAATTTATGCAATCTACGATTGAGATTGCAAAGGACGTGTATCCTGAGCTACAGATGCCAGCAGTACAAGACAGATCTGCTAGTGTTTTACAGGCCATCATGAAAGATCCAGCGTTTATGTCAACATTAACATCAGGACAACTTATACCTTTACCCGCAGCAAAGGCAACGTCAGGTGGACTTTTACTACCTCAATTTATGATACCAGTGATGAATGCTGTGAGGACTACATACCCAAAACTACCAACGCCTGATATAAAAGAAAAAGATTGCTAGTGTTATACAGGCAGCCTTGACAAATTCAAGTAACTTAATGTCAGCGATACAATCTGAACAATTTTTGCCGTTAAACCCACAGAGTAATGAGGTAATGTCTGCTGCTAAAAATATTAATAAAAGAATGATAGGACGCGGAATAAAACAAACTTGCTGAAATTTTATCTAATTATTATAATAAAATGCCTAGAGCAATAAAAACTATAAAAAAGACGACCAGACGAAGAAGGAAACAGGGCGGATTTATCGGCCCTTTTTTAGCGGGACTAGCAGGGAGCCTGCTTCAAACGTAATCTCACTGTTTACCGGGAAGGGAATACAAAGAAGGTGAGGAGTAGGGAGAGGACTGACACTACCAGGTACGAGACGCTAGCCCAGCCTAGCGACAGAAAACGTTGTTTTCCTGTGTTCAGTAATTTTGATATACAATATAAATTAAAAAATATAAAAAATGTATAGGAGTATTTAGTAAAGACCAATTACCTCAGAAATAAAAATCAAACTCATGCTACGTTATAAATATTCAGGATGTCAATGACGAATCTGGGACACATTGGGTGGCCTTGTACAATAACAACTACTTTCATTCATTTGGACTTCCACCATGCGATAAGATAAAAAAAATATGCAAATAAATATAAAAAATTATTAGTCAAATCATCTACAGACCTAGATCATCATTGACCAATGACAAGATAGCCATATAATCACTCATAGCATAAGACAATTTTATCTAACATTATATATAAACATGGACACTTACTGTTGGAAGTGTAGAGCTAGGAGGGTTAATGCAAGCTCCGAAACTATCATATAAAAAAATAAACGAAAAATGATAAGAAGTATCTGTGTCATATGTGGAAGAAGAAAAAAAGTGTATTTATAAAAAAAGAAACATCTGGTGATACCGAGGTGGGACTACGTCCCACTGAGGCTAGCTATGACAGCCCAATGGAAATCGAGAAACCAGAAGTCTAAGTAGAGCTTTGATCACTAAAACTAATAAAACACATAAAAAAATTGTGTGTCTGTGGTGAAGACTGCCATTTGTGTGGGGAAGGTAATAAAATAGTTACTTATTGTAAACGATGTAATCACAGAGAAGTTATTGGTGGAGCTATAGATCTTCATGAAATTATTGGCAAGTTATCAAAACCAAAGGGCGGCTGGGCTTTACCTGGACATAAGTACACAGGCCCGTGGAATCCACTTGATCAGCAGCTAGATGAAAATGATCAACCATTGCCTGGACAGGAGCCGTATAATCAAGTGGACTCTATTGCAATGAGACACGATATCTGCTACGGGGACAACGTAGGTGATAAATTAGGCTGTGACAAGATTATGTTAGATGAGTTATCTGCGATGAAGCCCCAGAATCTGCGTGAACGTATTGACAGAAGATTTGTCCAGGCTATGATAGGATCAAAGTATAAGTTGGGGGTGGGTGCGGCTCTACCGACATTTGTAGAATTAGCCGCAGAATTACAAAGGCCTAAAAAAAAGGTTTATGGGAAGAAAAGTTGTTTCTAATGCCGTAGATGATATCTGGGCTGTTGATCTCGCAGATATGTCTCAAGTTGCTGGTGATGATCAGGGAAACCGATATTTGTTAAATATCATCGACGTGTTCAGCAGATACACATTTAGTGTGCCGTTAAAAAATAAAATGGAAAGTACAATAACAACTACGTTTCATGATATTATAAAAACTTATTGAAGAAAACCTAACAAAATTTGGACTGACCAAGGCGTTGAAGTTTTTAATAAACTGTCTGTAGATTTTCTGGATAAACATAATATCAGCAAATATGTAAAGGGTAATAAGGGAAAGAGTGTAATCGTATAAAGATTAAACAGAACTTTAAAAGAAAAAACCTACAAACATATGACGGCTAATAACACAAATAACTACATAAATGACCTGCAAAAAATAGTAGACGATTATAATAACACAGCGCATAGATCGTTGCAATGACACCAGCTGAAGCCTTAACAAATCCAATATTGGCAAATGAAAATTTATATCGCCGACCAAAATTTAACGTGGACGATAAGGTCAGAATTTCACTGACCAAAACAATATTTGAAAAGGGCTATACTCCAAATTGGCCTGAAGAAGTATTTGTGGTAGATAAAGTTCTAACAACTATTCCAGTTACTTATAAACTAAAAGATCTCAGAGACGAGCCTGTTGTATAATCATTTTACGAACAAGAACTACAGAAAACTGATCAAGATATATTTGTTGTAGAAAAAGTAATAGCATCGAAAGGTAAAACATGTTTAGTCAAATGGTGAGGCTACTCTGGTAAATTTAATTCGTATGTGCCTACTGATAGTCTTATAAATTTTCAATAATATTTTGATAAATCTTTTCGTATTTAATTAATACAGTTTACATTTTACAGGTTTACACAATGAATAAATTCATCTTTTCTTTCTACTGTGATAAGTCCAGTATCTGCCATTATGTTAAAAATCTTCGAAAATATAAAATCAAACTTGATATTTTTCAGTCGGCCTGGAATAGTTATGTTCATAAAAAATCTTCCACGCAGATAAAATTTATTTTTTTCATCATGAGAAAAATTAATTTTTTTAAATCTTTTTTTCCAGGTGATATTTTATGTCGTATATTCCTGCTGTTGATTTTCCGTTATGTTTTCTATTAGCAGGATCTACGAGATCTTAATTGTCATCTTCTATAACTTCCCCATTATCTGTGACATAGTTTTCAATCTCATTTTGCTTTTGTTTATCTGGTACTGGTAAAACATTTGTTTCTTGTTTCAAAGCATCTGGAACTGATTTTTAAATGTCACACAATATCTATAATAGAGACATTTTATTTTATATTATTTATAAAAGTTTAGTCTAAATAAAGAAAATTAATTCTGATGTTGTTAAAGTTTTTTGCTATTGCTAAAAGAAAAGACTAACTTAAAACTAAATAAGCCAATTTATGTTGCAGCAGCTATATTAGATTTATCAAAGTGTCTGATGTATGATTTTCATTACGGGTATATTAAGAAAGAGTATAAAGATGCCGAGTTATTGTTCACTGACACTGACAGTTTGTGTTATAAAATTTACACCGAGGATATCTACGCTGATATGTACAAAAACAAGAAACTTTTTGATTTATCAGAATATCCCATTCATAGTGGTTTTCACCGTGGTGATAATAAGGTCATAGGAAAGTTCAAAGATGAGACAAATTTTTTACCAGTTTCAGAGTTTATAGGACTAGAAGTAAAATGTACTGCATAAAACTCGACGATGAGCAAGTAAAGAAAAGAGCCAAAGGGATTAGGAAAAGTGTGGTTGATAAAATGATATCATTTCAGGATTATAAAGGAGCACTTGAAGGTAAACAATCTCACGTTGATAAGATCTAAACTACACAAAATAGAAACGGATGTAATTAAGAAAAAAGGACTTTGCAATTTTGATAATAAGAGATTTTGTAGTGATGGAGTCAATACATTTGCATTTGGTTATGAACCCGGAGGGGGCTTTCTGCGTGAAATAGTATTAGAGGACGAAAAATATTCTGTGGATTTTGATGTGTTAGAACAACTCGGACTCTGATAATTATTTATCTAACGTCCATTATAGGTATCTGTCCAATGAGTTCATCGACGTAAAACCTAAGATTCACGTGACGTGTGACCGGGACACCCTAATTGGGGTTTAAATTTTATCTAACAATAATAATAGATCAAAAAATCTAATAGTTGTGGTAGTGGCTTAATCTGGCTCTTGTCAACTTAACTATAAGCCCAATAGTAGTGGTTGAAAGGGCTGGGTTTTGAGGAATGTCCGATAATTTTATCTAAATTATATTTGTCCTAAAATCCGTTATCAAAAAGTCACGAAGGACCCGAAGACTTGGAACAAGTATGAAAATAGACAAAATCACGGACAGTCCTCAAAACTGCCCTTTCAACTACTACTTACCCTGCAAATTGAAAAATAAATAAATAAATGACTAAATTTAATTTTTAAAAAGAAAGGAAAACAAATTCCATAAATATTCAAAAATTCCAAATTGGACCTAGATTTGCCGTCGCATAATACGCCGGTAGATTATCATATGTGTAGTTTCCTTGAAATCGTAAAACAGTAAGAATAGCGTACACCCTGATCTGCAGTAGACCCTGATCTGCAGTAGACCCTGATCTGCATTATTGAACGGCAAATCTGCATCTACTGTATTCCCAGTATGGTGAGCATAATGAAACACGGGGAAAACTGGTATTCAAGATTGGATATATGCTATGAGACATTATTTGTATCAAGGAAGTACTCCTCATGTACAGTGATATCAATATTTACCCCTGCTATAAATAGTAAGAGAAAATGACAGTTATGTGTAGTGTAGGGCACAATAAAGCTTGATGAATCATTCTCCAATCCCACTCCCAACCGACCACACAGCACCCCCCTGACACAAAATAAAATGTAATATTCACATTTTTGGTGGGCATTTCATATTCCTTGGGAATTTAATTGATGTAGAGCTGCACAAAATGCAGAAAGAAATCTCCGTAACCACTGAGGCGTTCAATATTTCTTTCATTCCGATTACACACGTTTCACTAACAAACTATAAACATATGAAAAACAGATGGAGGACTTGTAAAATATAATTAACTTTTGCTGTTTTTACTGAACCAGAATATAATCTGATACTGTAAGTAATGCACATAAACTGTTGTATTCAATGTCATGCTTACCTTCAATTCAACCATATCCACCCTTGACAACTTTAGTGGGATCAGGTCGGACTAAAACAGGTATGGGTTATACTAGATCGAGATGCCGGAAATTGTTCTAATCGCCTGCTGTTTACATCTAGTGATGTTGTTATAATCGCCATTAAGGTGAACAGACTGACAATCTTTCCTGAATAGGTTACAAAAGGAAATTCAATGTATTCAAGCAATTTAAACTTTCCTTGTTTCAGATAAAATTAGGACGAAAGCTCTTTAGTGCCAGGTATAAAACAGATCGTTTTATCGCGTTTGCACTCATTTAAACGCGTTCGAAACAAAGTCAAACTCTTTCTTATTTTTTTACCTGGCACTATCAGGTTTTCGTAAAATCACATGATTATGCTGACAGTTTTTAATCTTCAAAAAGTCGTCAGAGATATTGTTATGTCATCCGATTATCCGTTAGTCCGTTCACCCGTCTGTCCGATACGCTAGCGAATCCTCAGTCGTTAAGTTTAAATTCTCTTAACTTGGGAGTACATTTGTCCATATGGTTACCATGTTCAAGAGGGGTATTGTTTTTCATCCCCTTCCCTTTGGCATCTTTGGGAAATGAAGGGGGCATGGGGTCAAAAGGTCAAATGCACTATTCCTTTATACTGATAATTTCGAATACTTTTTATGATAAAACTTCATACATGAAATAATAGCTGGGATAACATATGTAACATTAACAATTACGGCTTCTTGATTACGGTCCAGAGTGGGTGTGAGCATGGGCTGCGGTGGGGGGTAGCATGGGCTGGGGTGGGGGTAGCAGGAGCATGGGCTGGGGTGGGGGCTAGCAGGAGCATGGGCTGGGGGCGGGTAGCAGGAGCATGGGCTGGGGTAGCAGGAGGTGTACAGTGATACCCTTTTCATTATGCAATATAAAGAGCTTGGGGATTTGCAATGACGATCATTTGGAATTGCTTTTGTTCTTATCGTATAAAAGAACATGAGAGTGAATACAAAAGAGGAAGGAAACATACGCTTTGCAAATATCAGGGATACTGGTATATGATCAGTACGTTTACTATTCTTCATAACTGGCAATGGGAGTAAAATTATTTGCGGTGGTAATTGTATTCAAAGTTTTGGAAATCTCTCTCTCTCTCTCTCTCTCTCTCTCTCTCTCTCTCTCTCTCTCTCTCTCTCTCTCTCTCTCTCTCTCTCTCTCGGGGGATAAACGGGCCATTTTCGAATCAGCTGCGAATCATTGGAATATGTAAGCCGAACGAAGTCACGTAAGTGCATCAGATCAGTCTTAAGTGATGCCGCCAAACGTCATTTTGTGGTATATGCCCAATATAGTGTTTCATTTTGGAAGCAGTCTAATTATCAATGTATTTGTTTTTCTTCAAAAAGTTTCTTAACTAAATTCAATGAAAAACTATAAGTCTGCATCAAAGTAGCGTTATCCTGACTTTTTTTCTCAGTAACCCTATCAGTAAAGGCACAAGTATCCCCCCCCCCCTCCACAAAGTTCCGTCCCCAAAGGAGTAAATATTAATTCTTAAACCATGTTGCACATATACAGACTACCCCTAATCAAACAACATAATATTTTGTCTCACTCTTGAATGGCGTAGAAAGAGTTGCGTATCGAAACGAATATGTATAAATGCTTCTCCCACAAACCTTATGTTACAAGGCACAATCACTACACAATGTACTTGTTTGTATAGAAAGGCAGTACTGTTGGTTATCAGTTGTGACTAAAGATAAATTGACAACACTTTTAAAACCGTAATACAATCTATTGGGTCAGAATGCCTGACGTCATCCGACATCATCCGTATCGGTAACAAATTTTCATGTATAGCGATATTAAATTTGTATCTTCCTGTTTGTTGTAAATAGAGCAATAACAGGTGACCATTGTGACTGATTTGTATCATGGATGAACTTTTACATGTAATGCAGAAACTAGAATACTAACTTTGTTCGACGGAAACAAACACACACAGGTATATATACATGTGGATTTTTATATATCAGCTGAGGAAATGGACCAGCGAGAAATATATAAAGGTTGATACACAAATTCAAATAAGTGCAATGTATGAGAGGGAAAGAGGGGAGGGGGAGAGGGTGTGTCCATACATATACAGATATTTTGCACCATGTCAATTCTAACCAACAGTGGGGTCACCAGCCATTACCTGTGAGTGACTTTCATAGTAGTTTTTGTTTCATTTGGTGTTTTATGGCACAACATCACAAACAGGTTATTTAGTGCAGAGGAAATTAGAGTAAAGTGCCTTACCCAAGGCTACACCACGGTAACCGACCCGGACTGATCCTGTAGGATTCGAACCCTCACTCTTTCAGTCGCCAGTCTGACACGCTAACCACTGAACTACCTTTACATAGAAGTACATTAGCAGTACATAATACAGGTTTGCTATAGGGTACTCATTGTGTGATGATATACTGACAAAGTCTCACAAGCTCTACTCAAATAAAGCGATATATTGTAACTTGGACTTTGATAACTAAAAAAAACCCATTCATTACATTTTGTTCAAATTTTGAGTTTAGATTACTGTAAGTTATATAAAAAAAAGCAATAAGCATATATCGTTTTTGCAATCGGGAAGATTTTTATGCAAATAAATGTGGGCAGGGCATAGTGCAAATTGTGGAACTAACAGTCATATTGGCAGCTGGAAGAGGTAAGCAACCTTCAATCATGGGTGCTTATTTAATTTACTGGTTGGTGTTTAACGGCACATCAACATGTGAAAGGTTATATCGATCTAAGACAATTGACAAATCTCCAAACGGCTGTCAATCAGTTGTTGTTTATTCGAAATTCCTATTGGTCGTTAGCCAATCTTGTCACAAGTTGGGTGTGATTCGTTACGTAATGACACCTGTTGTACTAAATTTGCCTGACTAAATATTGCCTGTTGCTCTAGTGGTTAGACACCTAGACAATTTGCACCATAGAATATGAATAAATTCAAAATCATACAATTTTCAAAAGAAAACTGCTTTAAAAAATATGAAATAACTAATGAGTAAGCGGGCGATCTCGGTTCGTGAATCGGAGTTGAGTGTATTATCTAGAGACCCACCAAAGCAGCTGATCTGGCCTGGTCTGGGCAGATGTTGCTCTGAGATCCACTGAAGCAGCTGATCTGGCCTGGTCTGGGCAGATGTTGCTCTGAGACCCACCGAAGCAGCTGATCTGGCCTGGTCTGGGCAGATGTTGCTCTGAGACCCACCAAAGCAGCTGATCTGGCTTGGTCTGGGCAGGATTTGAAAAGCATTGAACGAGGTTCAGATGTTGGTGAGATGTTACTAAGCCATTCCTAGATATTGTGAAAAACGACTAATATTAGCGCATTCAAATCTTTGGCTCTATCACCGCACTGTCCTATATGTGCTAAGATAAATTTGATTTTATTTTATATTTTATAGTGTACGCTTACACTTATAGTATTGACATAGACATACACAAACATTTCTTTGCGCTACAATGTTTCGTGGCGCTAATACTGGTCATGTTACAGTAGCTATATGTAACAGGGTTGCAATTAAACTGAGCGTTTCTTATGAGCTAAATCGTAAAATTGTTTCCCTTTTATGACTCAAAGTCATAAAGCGATCTACTCTGAGTAGGAAAAGTGAAATTATTCAATTGGAGCAACGCTGGGACAGAAACAATGTCAATTGATATGTAGAAAATAGTTCAATAAGGGCAAGTTGTTGGAAACCTTGTGTAAAAGGTTACTGTCCCCCATATGTATGCATGACCGAAAGGTACATGCAGTTAAGCCCCTGATGAAGGTTTTACTAGGGTTTCGTTTGGCGAAGGCGACATGCGCCGACTGTAATCGCTTTATCCGTCCGTCCGTTCGTTTGTACTTTGGTATCTGCAGTATAACTTCACTAGTATTATTGGATTTGTGTGTAACTTGTACTGACAAGATCTCAGATGATTTCGATTATTGGCGTCATCACAAATTCAACACGACTCTGCATAAAACATCTTTTACATATTCCGCAGCGATGTTTTCGAATGTCATTCATAATGACATTAAACAAACTCAAACACTCTCTTCTTTTAATAAATCGCTTCACAAATTTCTTCCTTCCAATTATGCCACAGCTCAAATAAATTCAGATACCTCACTTGAATAATCCCACTACTTTTCCATCTCCCAAACCTACATGTATATCTTATGTTTGTTTTTCTTCTAGTGTGTGTATGTATTCTGTATATTTTATGATTACATGTGAGTGTGTCAGACACTGTAGTAAATAGGAGTTTATAGTTTTATTTGTACACATACGTGACATTTATAGTTTTATTTGTACACATACGTGACATTTATAGTTTTATTTGTACACATACGTGACATTTATAGTTTTATTTGTACACATACGTGACATTTATAGTTTTATTTGTACACATACGTGACATTTATTGTTTTATTTGTACTGTTACGACTAGGGGTTATGTAAAAAAAGAAAAGAATCAAACAAGCTTTCAAGATTTAAAATACAAATCTTTAATTTCCTAAAATATTAAAATATTTCAATAAACAATTAAAGTGTAAGAATTAAAAATAACTTACAGTTTAGAATATCCTTAAAAGTCCTAAATTGTTTAAGTTCACTGTTCCGGAAGTTAATCCAAATATTGTGAATGTAGTATTCCGAATGAAATAGCCTTCTCTATGCTAATATGTTGATAAGCTTAAGTTATATCCAAATAATCCTTGTGAATCTGGAACCTCACAAGTTTTAGAAATGTTTCTGATAATTCTACGGAGCTGTATAAAAATTCAGGCTGAAGACAGTACTGAATCCTAAATGTACTAAAATAATAATAAATAAATCTCCAAATAAGTATATCCCACGCACAAACTGAACCAATTTCGTAATGACCTCTCTCTTCAAATGCAATTGAATGAATATTTAAGCACAGGATTATTTCCTATATATATAGCATTAATGCGCAGAATCGAAATAAAAACCCATACTACGTCTTCAATAAACAGGGTATTTCAAAATAATGCAACCCTGTCTGAACCAATCAGGAATTAGGTTATGCGTGAATCTGCTAAAGTAATTGAGTACCTGTGTTTTAAACAGTAAACACTGTATTTATTCATTCTTCAAATGTGACCTTAAACTATAATTCCTAGTCAATAATGTTTACTCCTAAAAGTACAAGAACTAGGTCGAAAGTTCATTACTCTCTTCCGCGCGGAAAATACGTCACATGACTAAAGTTACAAGCAAATAGGTGAAAATATCGATCGAGGCTACCGTATGTATAGTCATAAGACGACAACTGTTTAGACTAAGAACTGAGATCATAAACTAATAAACTATACCATTATTAAAAGGAAATATATATATAATTCCGTAACAGTACACATACGTGACATTTATAGTTTTATTTGTACACATACGTGACATTTATAGTTTTATTTGTACACATACGTTACATTTATAGTTTTAATATTCTATTATTTGAGGACATTATGCAGGATTGGTGGGTTCTGAACCAAATATATTATCCTCAGAATGATGATGATGATGATGATGATGATGATGATGATTATTATTATTATTATTATTATTATTATTATTATTATTATTATTATTATTATTATTATTATTATTTGGAGCAGTTATGGTCAATGTTTTCCCGTGCAATCACACTCCGATTTCCACAGCTCTGCTTACCAGGGATCATCAGATTTCAACCGATTTTGTCAGCATCATTTTAGTGATCAGAATACGGATGAATCTAATTGTCAACCATTGACATCATCATATTGGTGGAGTTACTATCGCTGATTTTCTGAGTACCCACGTCGGCTTTATTAATGGATTTCGACTATATGTGATATGCACTTTATATTGAAAAGGTTTAAGTTGTGTCCAATAATCATCGTTTTGTTGAATTAGGGCCCCTAAAAAAACTTTTGTTTTCTCTAAATACCTCTGTTTTTATGACTGTATTTCAATAAAATGTTGTGTAAAGCTTTCTATTGACAAGATCTTGGATGATCCTTTTGTCAACATTTTCGTCATCAGTTCGTGGAAATTGGGTCCCATCATTTTCCATTCCACACATTAACTATATTAATTGGAGCACCGCCGTCCAAACTTTACCCAGAGGGTCCATTTGCGATGACACCAATCGCCAACAGCTTGAGTTCAGATACGTCTTAAAGATTTCAGAGACATTGGGCAAAGTGGAAGTTGGGGATCATTTCATGTTGCAGTAGGAGCAATTCATGTAGGTTAACTCTGAGACAAAAATTAACAAAGATTCCTATAATTAATTTTTTATTGCAATCAAAACTTCGCAGTACTTTTATACACACATTTTTTGTGTATTTACATTTACAATCATCGCTTTCTTGTTTTTCAGGCAGCAAAGTTGCGAATTTCAGATGGAAATGCATCCTAGAGCAGCTACATATAATTTGACAACCTAACGTGGCAACAGGGCAATGGATAGATGGTGAATATTGCATCTCTAATTGAAACAGCAGCAACAACAACAACAATACTACCACTACTACTACTATTACTACTACTACTACTACTATTTCTTCTACTACTACTACTATACTAATACTACTACTACTATTGATAATAATAATAATAATAATAATAATAACGGTTTTAGAAAGACTAGTTTCAAGTTTTAACACGATAGTGCTATAAAGTAAATTTGGTATAACATCAACTGAATTTTGTGCCTTAATATGCTCTAATTAGAATCTAATTGATTGACATATGTATGCATTACTGAGGTTTATACATAAGTTGAATTTCATCGAAAAAATAAAGATCTGCACAAAAGTGCTCACGTTTTGTTGACACCAAGATGGCCTCCATGTTAGTGACAATGTACACTCTTCAATATGGTCTTTTTCTCCGACGCAGTTTACCAAACTTAGATCTATAGAAAAGACTATTGTCCTTCAAACATAAATTTGTACACAATCTCTAAAAATGTCTTTGGCCGGTTAAAGATTTCTTAACTATGGGAGGAGACATCATTCTCCCGATATAATTCCTGATTTAACAATTTCTTTGTCATCCATCCTTCTCCATGATCATCAGACAAATATGGAAGTTACTCAAAACAAATGGCTTGATAGTTACATAAAAGCTTCTTTCATGAAACAATCATGAAAACTATAAAAATTCGATGGCCCGCCGTTGCATATCCCCGCGGCCGGTGGTCCTCCAAAGGCAAAAACTAATGATGATAATAGGTCTGAACTTAACTCTTCGTGATCATTAAGTGTATTTATGGTTATTGGGTGAAGATCGCAATAGTTTCCAAGTTAGGCCCCTTTGTCAACTTACCCCACCCCTGCGACATTAAGCCCTGACCACGGGGTTGATTCGGGATGCATAGGCATTTTAGTATTTTCATGCCCATTAAATGTACATATGATTATAGGGTGGGTATCTCACTAGTTTCTAAGTTAGGACCTAGGACAAATTTCCCCCCGCCACCCCCACCCCCACAAGAGCATAACTCAGGAAAGTGATCATAAAAACTGTAATGCGTTTGATGGATCTGGCTCTGTCTTTGCACAATGCAAAGTTTCAGATCTCTATCTGCAATAGTTGTGAAATAAATCAACTTTCTTTTTTTAAACGCACCCCCACCTCCGAGTTCGAATAAAAATGTGAAAACTGCTGTGCATATTCGCAGACACAGGCGAATGACATATCAAAAATGGACGTATGGACAGACAGACGTACGGACGGACGGGCGGTATCACAATATCCCCTACTTTTTCGAAAAGCGTGGGGATAACAAGGAATACTTCTAGGACTAAAATAGGCCTTTATGGTTTTTTGGGGGTGTTGATGTTGTTGTTGTTTTATCCATTCCTGTGCGTTCTGTAAATAGTATTTAGACCTGAAAGATATGCAGTTAATGTCCTTAACACTGCGTTGAAAACAATGTTCTGTGCACAGATGTTATGGACGATCAGATGGAATATTTTGTCTTCAAATGATAGCAGTTCGTCAATTAGCTGAGAGGACAAATAATGGCACAAATGCTGTTGCCTACTTTCAGCTTTATTTGAAATAAAACATTTAGATTCATTATTTTGAAATAACTACAGTTTTTAAAATTTCGTTTATCCCGTAAACAACGTACTTAGGTTGTGAGTAATAAGATATTTATATCTAACTGAATTGTTCTACGTATATTCTTGGTAATTTTCTCGATAACAAGTAATGATTCATCTAAAAAAAAGCACAAAACAAAATAAAAGTTCCAACCTAGGCATTTGCGGTCTGACAGAAAGTGGTCTTAACAGCGAGATGGTCTTAATAGTGAGTTTTCTATGAAGTCTGAGGTTAAACGACATGAATTAAGGTACAAAACGTCTTGTTATTTCTTTATAATATAGTTTAAATACTTACATTATGCAACATTTTCATTTAATATGTCAAAGTTGCACAATATAAGTTTTGGAAATATTAATGTGTTTATTTATTTATTTTTTAAACATTCGTTTTTTGTATTTAAACGTCATTGTTATGTTTCAAGAATTAACTTTCATTTCAACTTAAAATATAAGAAGCCAATTTTTATTATTTAAATGTTTCCTTGGCACTTGATCAAGAGATGAAGAATAATTGATATTTCTCGACGGTCTTTTTGAAAGCTGATATGTGTTTAATATCGATTCTAAGATTAATCATAATTGGATTTAATGCAGGATAGACAAGATAAATATTGTACATTTTCTAGAACTTATAGCTTACATGTAAGAGACATTCTGTATTGCTGATCCATGCTATAAGGGAGGTAACCCAATGTTGAATGTACACTATAAGCCTCAGCAGTTGCGACCCTGTTATATCGGCACTTTTCATTTAATTCATCCCATTTTACAGTGAATAAACAACATGTAAAAGGCATGTATAAAATTTACCAGAAACGTTACAAAAGTTGAATACGATGCAAAATATCTTACTCCTTTCACTGTATGAACATATTTAAGAAATGGAACTGTACATAACATAATGGATGGACCTGCCATGACCATCTATTTATGTGCCACAAGGTTTCCAGCTTGAGACGATGAATCCTACAAAAAACAAAACAAAAAAACAAAAAACACAACAAAGCCTCATGCAGTTATGTAGCTGAGGTGAAACTACATCGTGAAATGGTCGATTACGTGCGGTAATCACAATAATGAATAAATTCTGGAAGGGCTACCGAGGGAAAAACTGCGACATGTTCCCGTTTTCTTCTGACCAAGCATAGTTGAGTTAGCGCCATGTGGGGACATTGCAGTTGGCATTGCAGATACATAACTGTCAAGCATTGTGATTCTGGCGTAATCATTACGATTATATATATATATATATATATATATATATATATATATATATATATATATATATATATATATATATATTATAGTTGGCCTAATGTCCGATCGTGGCCGTTCGGGGGCCTCAAAGAAAATAACTCACTCTTGTTTTCATCGAACTAGGGCACCACCTTGAGTGTTACTGCACTTTCCACGGGCGCGTACGAAATTAAATCAATAAATGAAGAGATCCGACTGCGGATTTCGTTGGTGACTAAGAAAGACTCTAAAATATATATACGCGAACACGAGCCCACACTCAGCTCTGCCATCTCGATCAAATCTCCACAGTACGAGGTTTACATCGGACAGTCGTCGCTAAGAACAGTTCTTGGTTGGCCCAAAAATATTAATGAAAATTTGCGCTGACTAACGTGCAGGACTCGACGGTACCAGTTACAATATTTCGCCAGACATTGTCAGGATCACCTCGACGATTCAGGTTAATCTAACCCGTGATGCCATCAGCGGCAGTTACCGAGCGAAACTTTCAGGTTCATCAAGTATTGCCTCTCATGGTTATATTATTTTGGGTCAATCCCGGGATGAGCCCCCGGTGATCTGCTCTCGATTAGTCCCACGACGCTTGTGTATCTTCCATTTATCAATCCCTTGTTGGCGCACGTACGTTTATCCCTCGTTGACCAGGACGGGTACGCGTTGGATCTCGGAGGGAAGACCTTGACGATACAACTGTACATTAGAGATCAACCTGATATTTAATAAAATGAACGTCGTATGCATACGTGTGAGACCTGTGCGTGTTGTCAACGCAAGAGGACTCGAGTACGCGAAATATTACGGAAATGGCTTCGGTGATGTTGTCCATGGATTGTTCACAAGCGTGCCAAAGGCGTTCGCAGCCCTGGCGTCGTGCCCTGCACCGATCGCTAAACAAGTTGCAATGCAAGCCGTTGATGTCATCAAAAGCGCGACCTTGGACCGGTTGAAAACTCTGGGATCGCAGGCGTTTCAATCAATTCGAGATCGACTACGACGATTAGTTACTCGGAAACCGCGAATACAACCAGAAGGGGTTGCGCTTCCGGCGACGTCAACAATGACCACGCCTGTTAGTAAAATCATCAATAAAACTGCTTAACAACGTCTGACTGAGTTAGCACAAGATAATACTGATTCAATGATTGCAAACGCATCAGTGGGGAGCGGATTACGATTGTTGACGGGACGAAAAAGGTATTAAACGAAACAGGTAATATATAACGTTTCACCATGGCAAAACTGTATTTTTCGTACCCAGCTAGGGACCTGATCTACATTCACGAATAGAATTACAAGTGCAGGATACGTCCCGGCATTTTTTCTTTCGTGTGAAGCCTTTTTGGAAATAGATGGAAAACTTGTGCGCGCCAATTGCCGATTATGACGTTGGTACCAAGGCTGGATTTGTCAAAAACGGTATCATGGCGCTGCTCAGCAGAGCACGATATCTCATCGACGGAATGGAAGTCGAAGCAATTCTCGACAAAGTCGACGTTGCCACGACCATTCACAGACTCGCCCGTTACAGCGACGATTATGCAAGATCCGCTGTCCCAACTATGATGTTTGTCAAGGATATAGATGACCATGCAGATGATATTTAGTATATACTTAGGCAACCTCAGAATCATGCAGGTAACGCTGTCGCAGATATAGAAGATGTACTCATTGACGTCAACCAGAATTTCAACGTTGGATTCGCTCAGTGTCGAGGAGAACTTCATGGACCCTCATTATCGTTTTCGTGTGCGATTCCTTTCAGTAGCATATTCGGAGTTTGCAGAGATGTCCGCAAGGTTATTTTAGGAGCCAAACACAGTCACGTTACAACGAAAGGTCGACAATTACGAAGATGCAATTTGGCGTGATCATGATGCAGCTGCTGGTTAAGTTGTATTAACAAAATTATTATTGTGGAGGCCTGTAATTAACCCTTCGCTGACCACAGAATCGCTTTTTTTTCGTTTATGGAGTCTGGAGCCGCCTCAATATTGTCGTTTCTTGAGCTCACCACAGACTCGTATGAAGGCGCTGCTCAGCAGTTATCGTAGCAAATAACTGCCCAACAAGACACGTGTATGTGATGTTTCAAACTATAAATCGGATGCGTGGCGGACAGGAGACTAGTGCGATGATATTTGACAAATTAGTAGTGTCTGAAATTTCTGTGCGATTGACCGGTCATCAGGAACCCTCGGTAAAATTTTGCTTGACTCCTCAAACAATCGTGTCGCACGTGCATATCACAAGCTGCTGTTGTACATGGGCCAGGTCCAAAACATTGACACGGGTCTGCAGATTTCCCAGAAAGACTTTACTACGTTGTACCCGATTTATTACTTTTCTTTGAACACCTGGAAATGTACAAGCAGTCCGTGGTCGACATGTACTTAAAAGCACGTGTTACTGAACTGATATCCCTACCGGCGGTTACAGATGCACTGCTGTAATCCTCTCAGATAAGTTTATGTTGTTGGAGGGCTCAGGTGGCCGGTTGAGAGTCATTGACACGCCTGTGGAAAACCCGTAATGGCTTCACAAACTTGTAGTTGAACCTGTTGCGTTTTAAATAATAATGTCATACCACGAAGTTAAGATTGATCTTAGTGATAACCAGCTTGCGAAAAAAAAGGCGCAAAAAGAAATGAGTGTAGGATTACATTACAACTTTCCCCGAAACACCTGACTGGAAAATTCCGGTGTGGTTGACCCAAACGCAACTTAATAAGCTCAGAGAACACATCGGTAAGATTAAACTTGTCGGAGTCAAAGGTGACACAAATGCAAAAGAGCGGCGGGATATTTCCATTTCTCACGGCAATTTTAGTGTTGTTGGCGGCTGCGGCTCCCGCAGTTGCAACAGCGGCAACCGCTTGGGGTCGTCGGAAAAAAAAGGTGCTTGGCGACGGACCTTCCCGTAGACGCGCGGGGGATACAAAAAAGGAAAAAACTTCAATTACCCGGGACGACTCGAAAGGGAAGAGTTCTTCGACTACCCAGGACAATTCGTAAAATACCCGCAGACCAAGGTCTTCAGTTGTGGCATCTGTTAACGACCACACAAGTAAAGCTTGTCGCGCGTCCGTTGACCAGTTTTGATTTACTCGCGATGACAAAATCAATTAAGCGGTTCCGTGGCGTCTTCATGCAGGATGAACTTGCGTCGAAAACCCTCCGCACGTAGGAAACCAGAATTGCTAACCTCGATTCGACAACGGGACCTGGAACTCACTGGGTCTCATACGCGATGACACCTAAACTTCCTCTGTATTTTGACTCGTACGGGCTTGCACCGCCACGTGAAGTTGTTGATTGTTTACATAGACGCTTCTGGAATGCCCTCGCGCCACCGCTGTTTCATTCAACGCTGCCGTTGCAAAATAGAATGGACGGCCCAATATGTGGACATCTCGTCGTTGAAGAGCTGCGTGCACTTGAGCCTTCACCGACACCATAAAGGCTTGTCGACGCTGTGTTGTCACTTAGAAGAAACACTTAACGTATACAAAATGCCTGTTAACATTTACGCACGCGCTAGAGCAGCGACTTGACGCGGCTCTGATGTGGCTCTGACCAGATTTGCCACCAAAGCGGATTTGATAGAGTTAAATAACCGGGTTGTTGTTGAAGTCGACCAGGGCGAGTTTGTGATTTTTCAATACAAAACCGGAAAATTTAAAACATGCAATGTGGACATCAACGACGTCGTTATGAAGCCGCGAGGCGCCGTCGTGAAACAACTGGCCAAGATCACTGAGAACCAAAGAATCAGAGACCCTGGTGTGTCGGTTGCTTTAATCAAAACTACGTCGATGCAAATATAAAATTAAAAATAAAAAAAGCCGGCTATGAAATAAGCGGGAATCTCATCATGAATGGAAACCGAATCCGACGGATGCAAGAGCCCATCAACGATGTTGATGTTACGACAAAACGCAATACGTGGATGGAACACATCTCAGAAACTTCCTGAATTACCAAAACCCGGCTAGAATTTTGTTCTGCTAATTATGAGGTCTCCTGATGGTTTCCAGTCCACCACGAGCAGCAATACACTCTGGAGTATACGAGGTGCAATGATTCCGGGTTGTTTAGGGATGTTTGGGGCTTGAGACTTAATGAGAGAACTGGATATTATTTCTTTATCGTGTACGCGTCCACCAACACATGGGGGTCTATCAGTATTCGATTACTAGTTGAAGTACCTAAAACAGAAGGTCCCATGAGTTCAGCCGAAGATTTCAAGAATACCAAAACATTAGAATTTAGAAATTCTTTATATAAGTCAGATGCCAATGATAAGTCATTGAGAACTTTTCAGCTGCAGCCTCGTCTAGAATGAACGCCATGGAAGGAATAGAGATACAAGGGTTGCATATTGAGAAAGAAGCGCTATTAACCGTCTTTGGTATTTGCATTTGAAGACCACTAATCTCGTATACATGGCAGATCCGTCATTTGCAGAATTTGTTCCGGGTGATGATGGAGCTGAATCAGAAGACGGTGTGTTGGATCAGCTGGGAGAGCATTCCAATATCGACAATTTTGTTCCACTTGTCGACGAATGTCTGCGTGAGAATTAAGTATTTGTATTTACTGTTACAGCTGCCATGAAATCATAGAGAATATTTTCCTGGGAAATAGTTATGTCTCCGGTGATTGTTTGCATGCTTTTAGGCTTACCTAGAATTACACTGATTACGCCCCTGCTTGGTGCCGCCAACGACCGTTCTCGTTTTTGCCCAAGAACTGTAACATGTGTGTCTTTGGTGAATATCAGTCTGGGTTTTTCTGATATCAGTAACAGAAATCTAAAAATCGCATGGTCACACTACTCACACAGACACTGGTAACAGTAAAACCCAAACAAACTAATTATAGAACCAGAGTTATTTGTGTCACTAATCCAAGTTTAGACCGATTATAGAAAAAAATATTGTTCAAACACAAAATCCTGACTTGACACGAAACTGTCTAAAGATAATAATGACACCACAAGAAGGGCGATCCCTTTATAAATATATTCGGGACATTTTTAGTGCATACGATCACATCTAACCATCCAAATTTGACGAAACACCGGGAGCTAAAAATACATTACTCGCACCATGAATGCTTCTCGCAACTCCAAATTCCAGTAGATCAAACTTCATTCATTTTCTGTAGAAAGAGCAAACCTATAACTCAGATGCATGATCAATTGGATTACTACTAAGTGTCGTAAACGTTCTAGTGACTCTACACCTTCTAGCGACTACAGTGCACGATTCCAAGTCACTTAACCATCAAATAGCTTTAGGTTGTAAAGTTGTCTCGCCCTCTGATCGCTACCCACATGCGGAGATGTACATCTTCAGTAGGCGCGTCACTCGTGGTGTGTTTTAATAGGTGAACTAAGGTAGTTTATATACATGCAGTACTCTCTTACGTCGTATTAAGTTAATTAAATATCAGATTAATTTAATCTCTGCGTGTGAACAAAGAGTTCTGAGATCGAAACGCATTATTACTTTGTTTTTGTATCAAAGACCTGCTGACAATGTGGCAAGATTTAGCTAGCGATATGAAACCTTTTGAAGTGCTGATGATTACAATAAATCGCAGAAATGCTCTTTTGTTATTATTCGAAAATTAATATTGTCAACTGAATGGCTGCAGCATATTTTTGGCTTTTTATTCAAATTGTTTCATCGCCGTATGCAGAAATAATGCGAAATACAACAGGAATTTATTGTCAGCTGATGCTTTTTAAAAAGCAAATTTTATGTAAACGTAATTTAATCTTCATTTCTATGGGTAATTGCCTTGTGCCGATTTATAAACCTCCTAAGGTATCCAATATTAATAATTTTAAACATAACAGAAAGAAGAAAAAAAAATTATTTTTTAAAAAGTCACAAAATTAAGTTTGTTACAAAATTACGGAAAAACAAAAAGATCAGAATAACCGCTTCAAGTCCTCACATTAAATTTGGTTAGAAATGTATGTATCAATATACACAGTAAATTTGGTTAGAAATGTATGTATCAATATACACAGTAAATTTGGTTAGAAATGTGTGTATCAATATACACAGTAAATTTGGTTAGAAATGTATGTATCAATATACACAGTAAATATGGTTATAAATGGATGTATCAATATACACAGTAAATTTGGTTAGAAATGTATGTATCAATATACACAGTAAATTTGGTTAGAAATGTATGTATCAATATATACACAGTAAGATAGGGTGGCTACAGAGACTTTACAAGAAGGTTTTCACTTTTATCCACAGTTCAGAAATTATATTCACATTGAAAGGAAATCGGTAGAAATTGCTCAGAAAATCGATGTATCTCTTTTTATTATATTATTATATTTTTCTGTGATCCATCACTCCTTATAGCAATGTCTTCAAATACCAGATACGTTTGAAAAAGAAATTTGTTTCAGTAGGTGCAGGAATTTGGAAGAAATAGTCAGGGTCATTTCGTCATTAAAAAATCCGAATCGAAATCGGCATGCCGTAAAAGCTGAAAATGTGGCCAGTCAGGTGAGAATAAATGTTTGCTCTTGTACCAGTATTGTCCGACTTGTCCTGTCTCTGTGTGTGTGAGAGAGAGAGAGAGAGAGAGAGAGAGACACACAAAGAGACAGACAGAGACAGAGAGAAAATTTCAAGGAGAAAAGTGATCTATGTACAGAATGCTTTATCATCGATCTTGTCAGCTGAAATATGAAGGAGGTCAGAATTCAGCTTTGTTATTTTTTTTTATTGGGTTTTCCTTTTTGACATAGTGTACAGTGCATTAGTATATAAAAAATATCTAGCAGCATAGAGAAAATACAATTCAATCTTGAATCTCTGTGTTACCTTCCCTTTTTCGTATCCTATTAGCTTTTTTCGGCGTGTAGAGAAAGTGGAAAAGAAAACAAATACTTTTGTGATAAAAACAGTATTCTTGAAAGTTGCAAGAATAAATAATACCGTTTTATAATGATGATACAACAGTTAACACTATCAGAGTATGCTCAATTCCAAGTCCGAATAGGAAAGTATCAGGTTTAAAAGAATTTCATATTTATATTCAAACACAAAGAGAAATCTAAGTGATAAGTTTCTAATATATACATATTCAAAGACTAAATGAACTATAGTTTATCTTGCCTCACTACAATATGTACAGAGTTGCATTTCATCAATAAAATATTAGCAAAGATAATTCTACGCAAAAGTTTAAATTGAAATGTTTGAAGAATTGTATCATCAGCAACAGTGAATGGTATCAGATATATTTTATGAAAATCTTCTACAGAACAGATTTCATGCAATTGTCTATGCCATTTTTGGGGGTGAATTTTCTGAATTTGATTTAAATTTGTTAACAAAGAATTTTTTGTAACTTTGAATGTCTTTATCAGGAGCTAAACATATTTAATAATGATTTTGTCCAGTGTACGTGAGTTCCTTATAGTATCTTTCCAGTGTCTATGAATAGTACTGATTCAGCCATATTCTTGAATACTGTTCGCTTTAATATTAAATTGTTCCACAAGGTCCTTGATATCTGAAACTCACAATTTAAAATCAACACTATCATCTATTAAATATATTCCCTTCTTACACCATTCTTGGAAAAATGTAATTTTACTATCGATTTTAAGTTAATAGTTAAATCATAAGGGTTCTGAAAGAATAGATTTTAACTCCTCCCAATTTCCACAGACTTTCTCAGAGAAGCAATTTAGATTTAAGTGGCTCATTGTTTTTATTTTTGTTTTAAATCTATGACATTTTTACAGCACTACAAATATAATGAATGTCATTAATATTTGGACAGTCAATATCTTATGTGTTTATCAAAACGTTTCTCTTAACTTTATATAATATTCCATTCCGTACAGATTAAAAGAAAATAATATTCACTTGCTGAAAAATATATTCTAGAGCGTCCGGTAAAACGTCTAACAAATGAACAATGATAGGTAAAGCTAATGTTATCATTACAGATATGTTTCCAATGTTGAAAATACCATTTCTGAAGTATTGTTTTATCGACTGCATTTCCTCAAGATAATTATCTATTGTGAAAACATCGTTATTAAGGTTATATTTGATCCCCAGTAGTTTGAAAATACCACCATGCTTCCATTTTATAGCAATATCAGACATCTTCTCTTCATCAAAACCAATTTGTACACCAATACAAATGCTTCAGTTTTTCCAAAATTGACTTGTAATCTAGAGCAAGAAGATAACAAAGGAATTCTTCAGAGAATATTCACCATCACTCAAAATTAGTGTTGATTCATCTGCATATTGACTAATTAGGTATTCAGAATTATAAATTTCATTATGTTAATAGATGAGTAATTTTTTGTGCAGGGCTAAATTAGAAAGGTACGTGGGAGGGGGTATCCTTGTGTTATACCTCATTCAACAGGAAATAAAGATGATAGATGACCATTATTTACAGCACAAATGGATTATAAAAAGAATTAAACCAATGTATAATAGACGGGCCAAATGATAAAACCGAAGAGTTTTCAAAATAAAATTCCATTCAATAGAGTCAAACACTTTTTCTAAGTTCCTAAGCACTATCAATCCATGTATCTTTTTTCATCAGTGGTTTCAATAATATAAAAAATTAATCGACTACAGTCACCATAAATCGGGACTTCAAGATCCGTATTGGGTTTCACTTATTAATTTCGGCAACAACTATTTTATTCTGTTTGCAATTGCACTTGATGCTAGTTTCACGTCCACATCCAAAAGTGAATTAGGACGCTAATTTCTAAGGTACAACTTTGATTTGGCTTCTTTCGGTATACAGGTTATTACGCCTTGTCTCTTTGATATTAAAAACAACAACAACAACAACAACAACAACAACAAAAATGTAAGCATAATTCAATAAGTTTAATAAGTAATGCCCCAGATACCCTCCAAGTTAGGCCGCTTCCCACCCAAAGAAAAATAAAAATAATAAATAAAAAAAGTGCAAACTAAATGTGAAACCATCAACACTGAATGGCTTATTAGTATACATCTTCTTCAGTACTGAAATTCATTTATACATAGTTAGTATTTGCTCAGAATATTCGAATGAACGTTGTGTTATATAGAGGATATATGAGTTTTTTTAAAATTAGATATAATGAAATATTTCACAAGTGAAGTATATTTCACGAGTGAAGTGCAAACATATTATTGGCCCGAGTGGCGAAGCCACGAGAGACAATACACAATGTTTCCACTTTACGAGTGAAATATTTCCTTATATCTACTCCAAAAACGTAATACATTGAGGCAAAAACAGTCAATTTGCACGGACTTTGTTTTCTTCTCTATTCTGTACCAGAGCGATTAAAGGCTGCTTTACTACATTGATAAAAAGAAATCCCAAAATTTTACAATAATTAGGAAAAAAAGCTACTTTTTACAAATTTAGCTCCTACATATAATGCTCAAATTGTATATTTGTCAAATTAATGATGTTTTCGTACGAAATTGAAGACATTTTTATTTTAATTAATGTATTTCTTGTGATGCAGTGAACACTTTTGGGGTGAGGGTGCTGTGGCAACATCACAGACCGGTTGTATCCAACAAACTTCAGAGCATAACATCTTTAAACAATGGATTTTAATGATGATGAGTTTATCAATAAGGATTTTGGTTCTTAAGTTTGTTTATTTCTGCATTCAAACGTGAATTGTGTGACATTGGCAAGCTTGCAGTTGACCTAGGTAACAGACAGAATTTCTTGTAGAATATACATTTGATGGTAACATTTTTGTTCCTGTATGATTTCATTATGATCCTTGATTTCAGTTCCATCATTTGATTTATTCTTTGAAATAAGTTTTTCAACATAATTTGTTTCTAGATTACAAAAGTATTTAGTGCTTTTCTTCTGCCTTTACATTCCATTTTACGTTTGATCTCATGATTATAGCCTTTACTTTTTGTCAACGCAATAGCTTCAATTTCTTTTATTTTCGTTAATTTCAATTACCATATTATTGTCAATAAAGTTTGAAAACTACAATTCTTTTAATCTCTTTCAAGAGTTTTTTCGACTTAGTCTCTTTCTTTCTTTTTGTGCGAAGCATCTGAAATACTTTTCCCCGCATTACCAATTTTAGGGTCTCCCGAAAAAGTTGATTTATATATAAATATATATAAAAGAGAAAACAGAAACATGTTGGCGTTTATTGGAGATTTCTGATCCTGATAGCAAGACTTGTCTAGCAATTAAGATCTAATTACTATGATAAGGATATTTTTGTCATATATCTATCAATTTTCTGGTATTTTAGTAAAATTACTACAAGTAACTGAAAAACAAAAGAAATTGCGTAATATATCAACCTTTTCAATATTAGCTTCATCTTATATCATAGACCGAATTACATTTCTATCAGCTGATATGCGCATAAATTTCGCAGTTTGATGAATGTAGCGCGTGAAACAATAGTCGCTAATTTTCACTACAATCACTGTCAATAACACGATTATTTGAAGCAGGGTGCAACAGACCTGTATATGAGATCTACAATTATTGTCCAGTTTTCAAATTTGCGTCACGGAAGATTTCACTAGCTGAATGACTATGAAAGTTTATATCCGAGGCAGGGATGATAGACGTTGAAAGGTTTCTGTCAGGAAATTGTGAGAGACTCCGATGGAACATGACATGGAAATGAACATTATTTTTTACAGTTATTTACATCGTGATTGGCAAATTGTTGGAACTTGATGATACAGATTTGTTACAAAGAATTTTACTCATTTCCTTTTGCATGTCAAGTAGGCTACGGCATAGTTGTTCACGCTTGTTCAGTTGTAACCAGGAAACCTAGAGTAGTTCTAGCCTCGTTTGCGAGTATGGTAATCCGGAATCAGAAAAATTTAGTACCCTTTTCCTATATCAAAGAGATGACGTTAAAATTATGGGGTTTTTTTCTTGAGTAAAAAATTGATAGGTATATAATAATAAAGTTGTAGTCGAATCTAGCTTGCTTTCTTTTATTATTTTGGCAGCCATGAAAATCTTTTATCTGTCTGGTTTTATTTTTGTTTGTTAGTTTGTTTGTTAGCTTGTTTGTTTGTTTGTTTGTTTTTTTTTTTTTTTCCTCGCTTAATGAGATTTATTTGATTCATCATGCTGTTAAACATTTTGAGATTTAGGAGTATTTTTATTTGTGTAATTAAAAGTAACCAGTGTGTACTTTTGCCCGACATCCCAGTCTTCTTCTATAATGCTGAAGTATAATCCACACATTCAAATTTTATTTATGCATATCTCAAATGAGGAGGATGTGAGTTGGGGTAGGGGCGAGCCCAGTGAGTGCGCAAAATTCCGATCAAGCAACTATTTTATTGGGAGGGGATCCCATAATTAAGTTGCTGTTTTCGGGGGGGGGGGGGCGGGCAGAATTTCTTGCTACGCCACTGGACCACATTAAGGCGCTGACTCTGAATGTCTGCATCTAAGATGATGCAATTGTCATTTGGATCAACAATTTCATTTCTAATTTCGAACTAATTTTATTAATATTGAAACAACCCTACTGTTACTGGTCCCTGAGTTAGAAGTTTGCAGTCAGACCCCATTAACTCTTCCAAAGTTTGTCCATATTCTTTCTAGAGTGAGTATGAACATAAGGTTATCTCATTATTTTGCCTACATATTAAAATATGTCTCGCATCATAATTGGATTAGAAAATGGCCCCGACAGTTAATGAATCCAATGTTCATTTATAAAACATCTAAACCTCATCATGATGCTACCAAACATGGAATATGATATTAGATGCTCATTGTCTAAAATTACCGAAAAGTATCCCTGTCTAGCTTCCCCATCCATTAGCTACTTTTCTTTTAGTGCCTAGTCTCTGTGCTAAAATAATTACATACTGCTAAATGCAAAATGTATCATAATGAAAAATTACCCACACTCGTAGAATATTTTATAATATTACAAGGCTGAATCGGAAATATTCAATGAAAGTTTTGCATGAAAGGTGAAGAACTGCAATCAGTGTGGCGCAACACCTTACCTCTCCTATGTAAAGATATATATATATACGTTGATACAAATAATAACAATAACAACAACAACAACAATAACAGTTGTAATAATAATTATTATTGTTACTATTACTATCATTATTAGCATTCTTATAACTATTATCACCACTATGGTTACTATTATTGCCATCAACACCACTATCACAATTGCTGTTTTCATTATTAGTCTCATTCTTATGATTATTAAACTATCTATTTGATACTGGATTAGTTTTTTCCTTCTTTTATAGGGTATGACTGAACGGAAAAATGACTACATAATTTGATAGATGAATGAACGAAACGATCCAACAAATGAAAAAAGGAGTGCATGTTTTGATAACGGAAATTTTTTATAAATGTAGTGAGTGAATGAATAAATACATCATTAAACTAGTAAAAGAAAGCCAGGTCACGCTCCAGCGACCGCATTCCACACCTGCACAATAAGTTCACCACACGCTTACTCAGTTGCATTGTGTAAACCCATCAGTTCAAGTTCAAAAACAATTAAAAAACAACAAAAGTTTAGCAATCTTGACGGCAATGACTGGTCTCCACATTTACGAAGCTCCTCAACTTGAGATCTCACTCAAACTCACATAATGTACGTGAAATGCATCCTGTATCTGACAAATTGTCATAACATTTCTATCTATATTTGCTGATATTCTGCATCTTTAAGATTTGCATTGATTCAATTGATTTATGTGCACTCCAATTTGACGAGCTTTGTGAATGTGGGGCGAAAGCTTATCATTTGCTGGCTGAACTACTGAACAATGGGTTTCCAAAAACAATATTAAGTCAATACGTTACTATGTAGATAGGTATTCTTCACGTTTGGAAAAACAGTATCAGTTTGCTCAGGTACTGTTAAGTAAGGCCCGTCTTATCGCACCCAAGTCCAATCTATACATTAAACTGTGATGAGGAGGAATAATCTAGCCATTAGAATTTAACAATTTTGAAGACGATTCATTCAAAGCAACACCTTGTAACTATAACGTTCATAAAAGTAAGGACACCATGAAAAAGTTAAATCTCTCAATCCATTACCAACACCGATCATGAAAGGATATTACAATAGACAAATACAACCATGAATAAAGTTACACATTTCATTTACAAGTGTATATCCGCTTTTGTGAGAAAGAAAATGACCAGTAAAGTCAGTAATATGTTAAAATGAACATTTGTTAAAATTTTTGTATGTGTACTATCTGATATGTCGAGTGTACGAGTTGTTTTGGCACGTGACCAACGAGCTTGCGACTCAGCTACGCTAAGTTATCGAGTCCACTGGCCATGTCATACAGCGCACATGCAATAGTCTGTCTACCATATACTCTTATGTATAATCAGCATTAATGACCTAATCTCAACATTACTGTGAACCGAAAAATCTTAAAATAAATACGCTATTTTTATTCTTTGCTCAACTTCATTCATTTCGTTCAAGACATGAATATATCAGGCAGGTTGGATGACGTCACAATGTCATGACGCGCACCCTTATCGACGATGTATACCATTTGACAACGAGGTATACGGGAAAATGGTGTTCAATTACCTCCTATGCTATATCTGAAGGACAAAATCAGAGCATGTAATAATGACTTTTCCTACATGATGTGCGTGTAATCAAGAGATCAGCCTGGGGGAGACAATTTTTCACGGCTAACTATGGCATCTGCGAAGAATATCACAACTCAATCCACTTTTTAAAGCACCTGAATTGTTTATTCTAAGGATAAATTAAAACAATCCCTGTATCTCTTCCACACTCTTTTAACTATTAATTGTACTTGTCAAGGTACCTTATGCGTTAGTTTTGCACGGACGTGAGAATCAACAAATTTGAATTGAGTTATGACATCATTCAAAGCCAAGCCTAAAGTTACATCATCATTTGTGGAAATTGTCTCCCTAACTGTGCGTGTTTATATGTCTGTCTGTATTAAGAGACAGAGATCAAACCATGAAATGTGCTGAGAAATATAGTCAAGTATAATCACATGCCATACTGGTATCTATCATTAGTTTTGTCACAAATAAGGATATATAAGACTCTTACTATCATGTGAAAAATACGGATATGACATTCTAATTAATGGTTAGTGACATTCTAATTACCATTCGTGTCTTTGTCTGATACGGGTTCTGATATAATCTGATTCAGACCGATACATCTCTATTCTGATCACAGTGTAGCGGGTTTATGTCATCCCAAGCCTTAATGACAATATTAGGCTTAAATATTATTAACTAAAGTAGAAGAGAGAGAGAGAGAGAGAGAGACAGACAGACAGAGACAGGCGAACAGACAGACAGATATACAGACAGAGTGAAACTAAGGACATCATAGTTAAAGTATTCAACATAAAAATTGTGCTACTTTTCCATCTCATTTCCAGCTTTCGGCACGTGTTATACATTTTTCTTCCTCATTTTTATTTCTATTATCCACGCAAAGTTCATATTTATCGAATTCTGATACGTCACGGGTACAATTGGTTCTGCGTTACAGTAGCAAAGCGAACATCAGCTTCTTCAAACCCTCGAATAACAAGGCCGTCATGGGAGGTAAGATCCGTGTGGTCATGACCGTTCCTCTTTTTGACTGCACCTCAACATGTTGACTTATCAGACACTTATCTTTTTGTAACTGCCTGTCTTTCGCGTACAACAGAGGGGATTAGGCAAAAGTGGCAGTAGTAAGATGAGTGGGCCATCTAATCTCAGCTATAGCTGCTGCGCTGAAGGTTTACACACGTCATGAAAACAATGAAGCATGTATTGTTAAATACTGTCGAAAACTGTCGGTTGATGAAATTAAGTCCGTGGTAATAGTTGATGCAAAATAGGCTGGACATGTTGTTTTGTGTGTGAGTGTGTGTGTGTGTGTGTGGGGGGGGGGGGGTTACAAGACAGAAATGATTTGCCAGAAGAAGCAATAGAGAGATTAAATCAAAGCATCAGAGTTTATGTTTTATGTATTTTTGGTGCTCAATTTCAAAACAGAAGATATATTACAAAGTCTGTTTCAACTGTTCAAGACACTAAAAAAAGTTACAAGTTAATTTAGGGTGCAGCATGTATTAATTCAGGTGAAATACCTAGAAAATATTTTAGCAATATATTTAGATTTAAAAGTTAGACCAGAATATGCTGTTGGTGGCAATGGTATATTTTGTTACCCATTAATATGGCGATGAAAACGGGTATTCGGATATAATTGTTGGCTACAACGACAACTTGAAATAAACCATCAGTAGCTATACGTTGGGACTATATACAGCTATAAATACCGAGATAGTAAAGAGGAAAGTCAATACAGCAGCTGATAAGCAGCCTATTCAGTTCGCCAACATATAGAAAACAGAATCAACATATAGACAACGGAATCAACATATAGACAAAGGAATAAATGATGAAAAAGTGGCTAAGAATAATGTAGACGTGAAGAGCAAAAATTGTGACAAAAATCATAAAAAAGAACAAGAAAAAAACCCATTTTCCAATCATGATGATGGCAGCAGTTGCAGAAGCTGGGTTAATTTACTTTTGAAATAAGTTATTAAGTTTCATTCCTTTTGTTTCTACAACTGTGATAAAAAAAAATACAAGGAACAAGCCAACTAATTGTTGAATAAGCAATTGACACTGTCTGCTAATAAAGCAACAGTTTATCCAGCTAGTAAAAGAAACAGCTTATTACACTGCCGATGACATCAGTCAATACTGTTATTGCCTTTCTGGATAGCATAAAGAAACTGTTGGCAATACCTTTCATTCTTTGTTTAACTTTGTCTTCGAAAGACTCTGTGCTGCCTTGTCCGCTGCCAATTCCACCAGCGATTGTTCCTCATCCCTCCTATTAAACATTTTACAAATTTGCTATTGATAGAGCAAGAGTTGCTACAGTTATATATATGTATGTAACAATCATGTTATGTATATACAGTTATATATATAGCTGTAACTGCCACGATTGTTACACTTTTCTTTTTGAATGGGTGCTAACATCTAATTTAGTTTATCTTTTTAGATTTTTTTATTGATTTTATGCCTACTTCTTGGTAATACAATGTTTTTCCCTCAATTTTTAAAAATGAGGCTTAATTAAATGACATTGTGTATCATCTGCTGTGTTTAAATATTGTTTAACATATTCTTTGTATTCATCCACTAAAGCTGTAGATATAAGAGTGCGTTGAATAGTTAAAAATCCTTCGTTAGAACAATTATTACCATTGAAAGGATTTTCAATTGTTGCATGAGTAATTTGTTCCTCGTAATCATCTTCATCAAAAATAGGGACATTTTCGCAGTACTTAAATGGATAAAACACAACTTGGAATATAATGGGTTTTCACACGAGCAGGAGTTAAAAAAAAGTATAGTAAATGGGACTTACCTGGAGAATACTGGAGAAACTTTAACTGACAATAAATTGAAAAAATGGGCGAAGAACAAATCAAGAAAATATGTGGTACCTTTGTCAATGTAAGGTCAGCTACAATATCCTCGATCATTGTCAAAAGTCATCATCCGAGCTGTAACCTTTTGAGGAGCAAATTTCCAACTATATTTCAACTAACCTTTACATAGCGCACATTCATTTTCACTTAATCTTACAATCATGTCCACTTTCGCCTACTAATTATGTTTTAAAAAATTACAAAGTTTAGAAGAAAAAAAAGAAGAATGTCTAAAATTGAAAAATAGCTAGAGAAGGTAACTTCACATGGAAAAAGGATCCACTTAGAGTTGAACTTGGTAGACAACTTGGGAAACTTTAACGGGAATTGAAAGGAGCTAAAGCAGAGAGGTTAATAGACAAGCAGGATAAACCAGCTTTGTTTAAAAGTCATGTTCAAAGTAAAGCTAAAACAAGTTTGAACAAATGTAATACTTGTTGGGTGGTGGAATAAGTCTCACAAGATTTGAGTTATAGTACAATAAAGTTGGCTCTGTTCCAAAATTTGTTAAGGAACAATCAATGAAACTAGTTACTGTACCAAAAGAACAAGCAACATCCAATTCCAGAAATGTTGTGAGTAAAGCGAACAGCATCATGAAATTTCACAGTAGTAAATGGCAAGGGAGACCATCAACACAGTTGACACTATTTACCATACATCTATTTCTTCAGGTCCTACAGTCAGGTACAGCATATCTTTCAATAAGATATTTACGATGTCGATAGGTTCAAAACGTTTACATGGAAAATTTGTTTATATATTATTAATGGTCGATGCAAGCAATTAGAAAGAGGCACAATAAACAGATTAAATATTAACATCAGAGATGAACAAGGAGAAGCAATAGCTTTTCACAGTATGCCTGAAACATGTTTTTTCCTAAGTAAATGAGTCATTTACAAGTCCTAATGATATTAGTTTAAAATGAGTAGAGAAAACAGGAAAATGATTCAACATTAGACCAAATAAACTCAACTTCAATAACCATCGTATTAAACATTTAAATGATCAAGTTAACTAAATGATGCAGCTACTAGGCGGTTAATAAAATAACTTGTTGATACTTTGATACGTACGACCTCGGGGGATACTAATTTGAAATATGCTAAAACATGGAGAGAACAAATTGACAATACATTAACAGCTATGGAACAGAATTGTACTGAAGAGTTAACACAATTCAAGACTTGTTAAAACTAGATTAACGTAAGCAAAAAATATTTGTCAATGTAAAGGCAATGTTTAAGCAGATATTTAATATTTTATATTATGCGTCTTTAGCCTTGAAAACCATAACAGATAGATCAGATGAAATACAAAACATTCAAGAGTACGTGCAACCCAATAAAAAGAGGATAAACTCAGAGATATGAGCAATACAGAGTGATATCGGAAAGGTAAAGAAGTCTTCGAAAGACTATAACGCTTTAAAATTCCAAATAGAACAATTACAGGAAGAATTAAATAACAAAATGCAGGAAAACGATGAAGAGATTAAACGTTAATTTATTTATCACAAGCATTACTAACTTGGATAACAAGATTTAAATGATTTAGAGCAAACGTTTACAAAGAAAGCAGGTGCATTAAAAATTGCATTAATTTGTAGCACTAACGCAGTTAAGAATAAAATTTTTTTTAAAAAATGACATTCATATATCAATTAAAGCCGGAAATGGTTGTAAATAATATTGCGTTGCTTGACAGTATCAGAATATTCAAGGAGGAATAGATAATACAAACAGGAGTTGGATAACAAAACCAAACTAATATCTGGATGTATAATGATTAAATTCAGTTTTATTTTAATTCAGCAGTATCCAGGTCGTATTGAATTAAATGTTGAAAAATAACGAAAACATATTTTTCTGAACAAAAATAGTATAATCTGTTAATGTTCGTGTTGAAAATAAAGAAAAAAATGGTTTGATAGATACTTAGATGCTTGAAAAGCTGAAATTACACCTTAAACAACACCTACTATTCATGGATTTACTTATACTTCGTTAAACATCACCGAATACAAGTTGCAAATATTTTATCTTTTTAAGCGATATGCCATAAAAATATAAAAATAGGTTTTTATACGGTTTTTATCAACTTGTATACCGAAGCTGACTATAACACATATTTGTTTGATTTTTACATTAGGGTAGAAATACACAATCAGCATGCTGCTTACTTGATAAATAAACAAGGATAATCTAATCCTTATCGGATCGATGAATCAAGGACATCTGAAGAATCTTGAAGAAAACTATGTTTTAATTGTTTGGGTGGGACTTAAAGATTGTAATATCAATTGTACTGTATGTGAAATCAAATCTCAAACAAGTATCACAGATTTAGCATAAATTGGAAACAGCAGCAGTTACCGTCGGTGGAGCAATAACTAACGGTCTAACATTCACAGGAAGCAATATTCTTTTAAATTATTTTGATCCTATTGAAGAATTCTAACTATAAACTGCATACTTTAAGGAGAACAGAACAAACTATCTACTACCTAAGTGAAAGATTGAGAAAACAGGATTTGATTACTCAGTTGTTGAATAATTTAGCTGCTTATGTTTTCACACTTTACACATCTACTTATCCTGATACTACTGTAGAAAAAACCAGACAATCTAAACTTTGTGATTTATACCAGCCGTCTGATGATCAGGTAAAATATTAATATATATTTATTGCCCTTGTAATGGGCATTAGTTTGTTATGTTGGTTACAAGCTTCTTTGAGGTATTGCTAGTTTTGTTGCTATTAAATAGCAAGAATGGCTACGTGTGGCAAATACATGACTCCAAACAATTGAGAGAAAACACCACAGGGTATGGATATCTTAATCTAACACAACATTGTATTTTACACTATCCAAGTAGTATTAAAGCTGAACAAAATGTACAAATGGCGATACCAAACATGGGGACTAATCTCATGATTCTGTCTGGACCATTGTTTATATCGTTCTGTGTAAAGGTGTAAGGAGATGCTAACAACGCGGTTGTAAGCAAGTTAGATATAAAGATATACCTATTTTTTTAAAAAAGATATACCTATTTCTTAAGGTAGTGATGCTCTTTTTAAGTTGAATAACTACAACATTTTCATGACCTACAAAGATTTCTGGTGACCAACTCATGTGAAAACAAAGGAAATAGAACAATGTATCATGAATTATAAATGTTAAGGTTATATTTGTAGGATCTGTATGTTTATTGTATCTTCTACGCTACAAATGACATATTCATTGACTTTATTTTGAATGTTAACAGGTGCATTTGTATTTTTCACCCATTTGGGTAATCCTATGTATGAACTTAACCTCATTAAACGGAATCTATCTACATGCAATGTTAAATACTACATTCTATCGAAATACCAGTCGTTGTTTTGACTTATTTCCTGACCACATTTTGTATATGCCATTTCAATTACCTTTTAAATGTCATATTTTTTATGATAGTAAAAATTTTGTTTTGTGATACCGATTTCTAAAATTAGTATCTATCCTGTACTTATTAGTAGTGTAATCGCTAAATCTGACTTTTACAGAAAAAAGCTATTATCTCCAACATAACATTTGTACTCGTTCAGTAAACCCTGTAGCCTTCTGGTGATAATTGTATTTGCGCTTTGTCTGTTCATTCTATGAATTTCCCTTCTTGTTCGAGACGTATTCCTTATTATCGGAGAATCAATAATTTTGTAGGCATTTATTATAAAATTTTATATTCAATATAAAATTAGCATGACATTTACTTTTATTGTGATTGTATATGATTGTATATCGATTCTCTTGTTAAAGTTTGTGCTCACAATCATTCTTTTCAGAATGTTTTCCTTGATCTTAATATTTCCTCCAATACAATACCACTTTTGATTTCATCAAATTAACGCACTCTTTACACCTTTGCTATTGTGTATAGCGGCGTTCCATCTCCCTGGCTGAATTCCCCCCCCCCCCCCCCCGCAGTTGTAATACTGATAGTGCTTATTTATTTACTACATGTATCTTTTTATAAATGAATTTGACGTAGTTGTTGCTCTTTAAAATCGTAGTGTTCAAGAGCTATAATATAATAATATCATTTGTTTTTAAAGAAGTGATAGACATATTTTTATTTTTGTAATAAAGCAATGTTGATATCTGCAAGTTATGTTTATTTAATAGCTAGTGTGGAGGGGGTAAAAGTATTGTCTAACATAGTTGTGTTGGCAAGCAACATGTAGGAAAATGAAAACATGAATCTGCCTATCTGTAGCATGAAAGTGGATATTATTCCATGTTTTAAAAGGACCCCATAATTGAAAATAACTTTTAATGATCATGACAAAGAAGTCAGTTGATCTTAAATTCTTCCCAGTAAGTCAGGTTAAACGAGACTAGGGATGTAAATAGTGGCCAATTTAAATTGTCTTCAAGACTGGCTATTATTACCTCATGGTTAGAAACATGGCCTCCAAAAGTACAGGTGTGGTTTCACTAGTTCTGATGATTTTCAATATAATATGCAAATAAAGCAAATTTGATTAAGGTAAAAAGCTTACCTGAAGCTTCACACGATCCCGTTGGACATTTTGTATGCTCTTGGCACAATTATATATATATATATATATATATATATATATATATATATATATATATATATATATATATATATATATATATATATATATATATATATATATATATATATATATTAGGCGACTTCAGGGAGTCTTTTCAAGCACAATTCAAGAACCTTACCGGTATAACAACTTTTTATTATGTGTATAGAATCAGTTACCTTTTCTTATGTTATTCCAATTTTGAATCAGGTGATGTACATTTAGTCTCAAATTATAGAACTATGCCACTATTACCAATCCTATCCCCAACAAATTTAAGATAAATATTTTCATAACTTTTATGACAAAGCGTTCTACAGTAACTAATGTATTTTTTTTTTTTTTTTTTCATAACAGTAACCAATGTAATAAGTTTGAATGGTTTTATTTCAAAAAGAGACATTGAGAGTAAGTCACAAGTTCATGCAATTTATACTGATGATTCCAAGTTATTTTATTACCTGTCTCACAAACTGTTTTGCATATCCCACAATTCTGTGGTGCAACTGGTAATACCTAACCTAACTTGTTTTTTCTTATATTTGTGTGAGATATTAAAGAGTTGTTGTAAATGGTCAATGCTTAGAAAGTTGCAAGTCCATTTATTGGGTGCATATGGGGTCTATGTTAGGGCCCAGATTATATTTATTGTATGTAAATTACCTCCCTTTGGTTTTAAAGCACTCAGAGTTTATTTGACCTGCCGATGACGGAAAGTTTCATAAATCTATCGGAGAGACAGTCGATTGCGAGCTTCTCCAGAGACATCCAGACACAGTATACAAATTTTGTTAGAAGCAGTTCAAAGTAAATGTGAAGTAGCACTATTTATGTCCGTTTTATAAATAAGAAAAACCCTATATGCTTTAACTATTTAATAGAAAGTGTGAAACAAAAGGGTAAGAGTTATGTGCAAGATTTGTGTGTATGGCTGACAAGAAACCTCAGTTTTAATGTCCATTTTAAGGCCACTATATCCAAAACAATGCAACTGTTGGGTTTTTAGAGCGCACTTACAAAAACTTTGCAAATATATTAGTCATACCTACTTCGTATCTATCTTTTGTAAGGTGTAGACTTGAATACTGTTGTATCACCAATCTCTTTTACTCAACAATTTGAAATTGTTCAACAAAAGGTTTTGAATTTCATGTGTTTAAAATTAACTTTGGATTTTACCAATAATTCAAATGAGCAAATCTGCAGACATTTTAATTTTCCGCCGTTTTAGCTTAGGTGAATGATTGTTGTCTTTTATATTTCTTTTAAAATGTATACACATTAATTTTGACTATCCTTATTTAATAAGTCAAATAGCCTACAAAAATTCCGTTCAACATGAGAAAACACATTCATTTATATAGAGTACAAAGAAATTTTAGCTCATTTTAATTTTGAAACACAGAACATAGATATCATGAATAACAATGTTGCATGTTACAAAATTCTTTGAAAGAAATACGTTATGATTCCAGAATGGAATAATATAGTGCTCTTATTTGTTATATGTAGCTGTATAGATACATGATGTACATGTAAATCTACTGTATAAATACATGATGTACATGTAAATCTACTGTATAGATACATGATGCACATGTAAATCTACTATATAGATACATGATGTACATGTAAATCTACTGTATAGATACATGATGTACATGTAAATCTACTGTATAGATACATGATGTGCATATAAATCTACTGTATAGATACATGATGTACATGTAAATCTACTGTATATATACATGATGTACATGTAAATCTACTATATAGATACATGATGTACATGTAAATATACTATATAGATACATGATGTACGTGTAAATCTACTGTATAGATACATGATGTACATGTAAATCTACTATATAGATACATGATGTACATGTAAATCTACTATATAGATACATGATGTACATGTAAATCTACTATATAGATACATCATGATGTACATGTAAATCTACTATATAGATACATGATGTACATGTAAATCTACTATATAGATACATGATGTACATGTAAATATACTATATAGATACATGATGTACATGTAAATCTACTGTATAGATACATGATGTAAATCTACTATATAGATACATGATGTGCATGTAAATCTACTATATAGATACATGATGTAGATGTAAATCTACTGTATAGATACATGATGTAGATGTAAATCTACTGTATAGATAAATGATGTAGATGTAAATCTACCAAACAATATGTTGTTATATGGTACTTTTATTGTTATAACTTCTATCAATGGGCCTTTGGGTCTGTTGAATAAAAAAATAAATAAATAAATAAAGCAAAATAATGAAAGCTTTAAAATATGAAAGAAGAATGAATTTTACATTCCACACAAATATTTTCTTTTTCTTTTTAAATCTTTTTCAGCTGCTTGTATATTGGAGCTTGAGAACTTTATAACTTTCGCAAGATCTCCGTACAATGACTGGACAAAAACAGAAATTGAATATACCGAATGTACAGTTAAATTCAAAACGGTATCTTTAACTTCATTTCAATAAAATCAACGTTATAAAAAGATAAATTTAGTATATGTATGAAATCATTCATTACTCTTAAACGTTAAAGAATCGATGTAAGCTATTAACGTTTAAGTTCTAAATATTATTCTGGTTTATTATTGTCACCTCAAGATAAATGGTCCGAACTTAAATACTCACTAATTAAATTTATTCCGATTGATTGAATCTAACTTTGAAACATCCTTTTTATAATTCCCACCGTTCTTGTAATTTCGGACCTTTATGCCATACTTTTCTGCAAAATCCTTTCTATTCTCTCTGGAGTGTGAAAACCCCGATTATGGTAATCTCTGAGGATTAGATGTACCTGACCGTTCCCGTGGAGAGAATTCGTAGTTTTTTTAGGGCAAATTGGGAGGTATGCCACTATAATTAGTTTCTTAGGTCAAATCAAACGGGATGTCGCTCAATTACAAGTTGAATTTAAATCCCAGTGTAGCATATGCTTAAAGGCTAGAGGCTCCGGAATTAATTAAAGCTCCAGCCATTGTGAGTTAGCCACTCAGAGGATTATGGCGTGCCGGTAGTCTCTCCCGACTTTCAATTTGAAGCAATCTACCATTACATCTCTTTACCAATTGGACGTCATACTCTGAATTAATAAGTCATGCGAAGCAACCCAATTACAAGTTCGCACTAACAACGAATCTACGCCAGCAAGCAGGTGTGTTTATTAGTAAAGTAATTTTGCACGGCTAGGACGGAGTTTGAATTACACTGTTAGTTGAGATCTGTAGTAGGAGGGTTACACATTTAGTCCACGGACGTAGTTAAAAGTTACTTCTAAAGTAAAAGGGGACTTTCCATTCGAAGCTTATCAAATGAGTTATTTCATTTAATTTATTGTTCATGTCAGATATTTACAAATTTGTTTGTTTCTGTTTTAAAACTATTTAATGATCTCAGTTGAAAAACTGTAAACATAAGGTAGCATGTAGTTTTAATATTTATTCATTTTAACATATTCAACCAGGTGAAATGACAAAATCAATCACCATACAGATCACTAATTTCTGGATAGTTTTGAAAACCATAGAATAATGATCACCTTTTAGACATGATTATAAAATAATTGCTGTCCACTGTGTATGGCATAACGAAACAATATCATATTTTAAGTTTTAATATACTTTACTACCTGCACATACGACAGAAAAAATAGCTTAAAATAGATTGTATCTGAATTTAAATCGAATTCCTTCACAATGCTTCGGTAATTCATCCCCCATTATAGTTAGCACTCTAAGGGATACTAATCAGAGATACTAAAACGAAAAACAAAAAACATAATAAAAAAATTAAAAAAATACATAACAAGTAATAGCAATTCACACAAGAAATTTCAATAGGAAGTATGTGTCCTTGTCATGCACAAACAGAAAGAGATAGTTTATTATTTCCCTTTGACTAATATTTGTATTTTGGTCTACGATACCATGCCTATATAAATGTGCTTGTACAAATATTTCCGGATCATACTATCTCTTCTACTGTCTTTTCTCTTGCAGTTTCCATTTATTTGTGTTTCCATTTATTTGTGAGACTTATTTAATAATATCCGAAGTAGCAGAAATAAGCGGCAAGATTGTTAATAATTTACCCGTTACTTCTACTTATATGCTTGTGTTTTTCAAAGGGAAATGAAGTAGCCCCAAATAGCTAACATTAAGTGGGGGATCCATTATCAACAGCCGAGGGCTGGTGGATGCTTTTCCTCAGCGTTTCATTACCATTCGTGGATGTGACTCAGTGGGGAATATCTTACATTATTTAAGATAATTTCTTACACGAGCATTGGATCATTAGTCAGACAAATGAAAACTAAACCTTGCTGTCATTGATTCACCCATTTTTGTTATTGCTAATTAAAGTTATAACTTAATCAAAAGCCATAGTTTCTGGAATTCTACATCACTAATTGTGTCGCTAGTCGTATAATATCTGTATCACCTCTATGGCATTACCATTTCCTTCGCATGTATGAAAACTTGTTACAAACTGGTTACAAACTGGATGATAATGTTAAATGTAAACAATGCATGCACATGAGTGAAAAGTAGAAAATAAATAAACTGGTAAGACGGAATACCCTCCTTCTGTAAACAAGGAATATCGTGGATATCTGTTTCTAACAGAAAACCTATTTTAAGCTTAGTGAAAACGTCTGAAAGACTCAAACGAGATACTGTTTGGTTTGGTGTTTAACGGCACATCAACACAGGTGCGGTTATTTAGTGCCTAGGCAATTGGAGTCAAGTGCCCTGCCCAGCGACATACCACGGCGGCAGAGTTATCCTGTTCTGGATAGGACTGAAAACTCACTCTTCTAGTCGCGAGTCCGGCATGCTAATCACCAAGGCATCGCGGCTGTCTCAAACGAGGAGTTTAAAATATGTCTTTTCTTTATTTCTTTTTCTAAATAGAAAAGTTTTATCATTGCCCCAAATGCTATGGGGAAGAGGTTTTGCACTCGCTCTTGCTTGTTTGCCGACCAGAACAAAATAACATGAGAACCGTTTCATGGAATTCAGAAAAAGGTTGTAATATGACTGATGGTTACATGAGGAATAATTTGTTAAATTTTGGGGTTTGTTTGCCATCAAGTTCTGGAGTATTGCGATATGTACCAAGTATAACATGTACGCAGTCTATGCAGTACCCGCAGCCACGATAACATTATTTAATGTATCCTCCATGATCTGTCAGCGTCGTGTGGTCCATGAGGTTTAGATTAGTAAACGAAAATGAAGAGCTAGGCCCACACAAACATGGTGTGATTTCTTTTCTATGTCATTTTGAGGAGTATACATGGTCTAAATAAATCTTCTCAGCGAATGATGTCGACGAAAAGTCAGAGTTTTCATCTACAAGTGCTCATTAAGTTAATAAATTAGATTTTCGATTGTGATGGTTTACTAGATGACAGAATGACAGGTGGCCTTACCAGAACAGCCTTGGAAACAGCGGTTTTGTTCCTTCGAACACCGTGGTTTTTCATGTGGAGTAATGGTTCACACTCTAAAGTCAAGTTTTCTTCAAGTACTCCACCGTCCTTGACAATTAAATGCCACAACCTTTGATTTTGAGAGTGTTTGAAATGCATATAGAAAATGTATTGTCCAAACAAGGTAAAACAAAACAATGGTTAATTTACAATTGTACCGATAAAACCCAACTTATTTACAGGATACATTTGACGAGCTGTACAAGTCTTGATCTGGAACATTTTACAGCTAGTAAGTACCTGCACGAAGCAACTTTTTTTTACTGAAACTATTTCCTAGTTAGTTCTCCTACTTCGATCAAGACACACAGTCTCAACAGACGCTGTTTTCATCTTTAAATTCCGTGAGAAATGGACACTGATTCATGGCTTTCTCAAAAATTATGAAAAAGTACAGAAGTAGTGCCGCTTACCTGAGCAAGTCTAGTCATATAGTGTTAAAAGTGTCACGGTGCAGATACTGATATTCTATAAAAAGACAATTAAAGCAAACAGATGAAAATTACAAGTCAGAAGTAAGATGGATCTTCTGTATATTATCTGTATCTCTTAGAGACGAAAAATAGACGATGAATAACAGACCCAATTCTCATATAACATTGCATTTCGGTAAACTAAAAAAATCCTTTACATATGTGTGTGTGTGTGTGTGTGTGTGTGTGTGTGTGTGCGTGTGCCTGTGTGTTCTCCGGACCATCATCTTGATTTCTTTTCCATGCATTTTTGATTGTTCAATTGTTATTATTCTTTAAATGAATGATGGATGGGATTGGGTTAATTTCAAATCTAATATATCAATAACCTTTTGCCCAGTCAATGATATTTGGCAGTGGTTTGCCTGATTCGTAGAGTCTAAAATTCGAAACAAACTCATCAGCCGCATCATCTTTGAACTGAAAGGAAAGAGAATGATATTTGATTCAACCCATAGTCGAAATACTTATTTTAATTAAACTAACGCATCGTGTACAGTATCTTAATCTCATCTTTTGCAGTGTATGTGAATAAAATGCAGGCCACAGTGCATTTCTTTTATGCTCGCATACTCTTTTCCAACAAGCCTTTGATTACTGATGCATGAGTATCGTTTGATAAATTAATCAACGTTCCAATCTTCACTTTGCAAATTTAACTTTGATACAAAATCTGCAGTGTAAAAAATATCTATACTAACCAAACACCATCTAAGGTAATTGAGAATCTTTTTATTTTACATTATTATTATTATTATTATTATTATTATTATTATTATTAGTAGTAGTAGTAGTAGTAGTAGTATAAAACAACAATATAGCGATAATGGTAATAAAATAGAAATAATAAAATGACATTAAATTTTAGTATTCGAAAAGTTGTTGGCATTATACTACCCAAAATCTTATCAAATCTATATCAGGAATACTAAAGTATAAAAGACTTACCTGAGGCGCTGTAGACCAACCCGAGATATGCGGCGTGATGTACACGTTAGGTAGAGACCAGAGTGGACTATTTGCAGGCAGAGGTTCTTCTGGGAAGACGTCTAACACAGCGCCCCCTATCCACTTGTTCCTGTAATAGTTACTTTAAACATCAAAGATAATCATTCTGCATAGGATAGAGATTAAAATTTCGTATTTTATGTTATAGTCCTCTCCAAGAACAAATGTACATATAGCATATGACAAGATTAACTAATACATAGACATGATAGACATGATAGAGAGAGAGAGAGAGAGAGAGAGAGAGAGAGAGAGAGAGAGAGAGAGAGAGAGAGAGAGGGAGTATTATGTAGTAGTGTTTGACGGCACATCAATATAAACGTGGCTTTGTACTATCCACTAAAGCTACTGTTCGAAAAATGTAAAAATGGAATGCACAAAAACTTTAGGAAGATAAACCCTTCCAAATAAATGTAAACATAAAGTACGAAAAGTTAAAATATGAAACGTAAAGACGTTAAAATTCTGTAAAATGTATTTAAAATGAGAGAGAGAGAGAGAGAGAGAGAGAGAGAGAAAGAGAGAGAGAGAACTATATGTATTATTGGTCATTATTGATGATCATCAGAAATAATGAATAAGTTCTAAATACTTACAATCAAAGAATATTTTTTTAGTTTCGTCAAATATGAAGTTAACAATAAACAAAGTATGTCCAAAACCGATGCAAGAATTTTTAAAATTGAATCCCAATTTTTTACGGAAGCTACAATCCTCTGTCGTTGATTCTTTCGTGCAATATCCGAATACGACAAAATTGTTGACATTTACATGTACTAGAAAGCTATCCTTTTTGGACCATTCAGTCTATTTGGTCCTTGACAGATTAAGTGGACATATGTATGTATGTATGTATGTATGTAGGTAGGTAGGTAGGTAGGTAGGTAGGTATGTATGTAGGTATGTATGTAGGTATGTATGCATGCATGTCTATCGGTCAACTTGTTCGCCAGAATGAGTGAGAATTTGATATAACTACAATGCCACACATACCGATGAGAGAGAGAGAGAACCCGATGGAAGAAAATTTTTAAGTGCATAGTTGGGATAGGTTGGCAAAATGACGATTATTAATAGTTCCAATTCATAACATTGATTAAAACAGTACTTGAGATCTAACCATATACGAAAGGGTATTAGGTACACTTAGTGATTCTCAGAAAGTATATAGAATCTATAAACATATATGAAGGTCATACTCAGATTTTAAAAACGTAACATAATTGAAGTTAAGTGCTGTTACGTGCTTTGTTTTAGCTTATATCTGGCAAAATCTTCTCATTGGTACAAGAAAACATCACCTTGATTTATTACTTTCAGTTGGAATAAAATGAAACTTTTCTGCCGTAAGTCGAAATGGAAATACTTGCCTGATTGCTTTTACAATGCTTTCTTCGTCTACTATATCTCCTCTTCCAATGCTAATTAACACTCCTCTCTGTAAAGAAGATCATTTTGGTAAATGCAGATTATACGATATCTACTTCTATTATGTCATCTTGTTACAAGTAAGTAATTCAGTGTCAGACGATATTTCATGTCAAAAGTACAATTTGGTCGTTTCTTTTTTGAAAAAATTCCGATTAGTCGAATCTGGATTTTCTTGAATATCTCCAAGATAATTAAGAGAGTACCCATAAAGTATTCCTTTCTTTTGATATCAATAGAGGCAGTTTACTCACGATAATGATATAAGTTATACAGAGAAACCTCTCAAAAAGGAAATCCCATGGAACCAAGTACAAGTTTCGGTTTTGAGAGGCCTTCGGTTGACTGAGATTCTCAGATTTCACCTTAAATAAGATACAACATGCTACCAGCAGGTACACATGAGAGAACATTGCTGCAAAATTGTTCTTTTTGTTCGTCTTCGTCAGCAAGAATATCCAAAGTAAGAGCGCGATCCTTGTTTTAACTTCAAAAGACACTTGATTGAGAATCATTTAGGTTTATAGTATCAGATATAGTCAGATCATCGGCGACTAAATGCAATCTGTTTTGATTTGAACGACCAATAGTATTTAATTATAAACAATTACCTTTGAAAGCTCTCAATTCAGCCAGGTGTGAAGACTATTGATTAACCTACTGTTTACACTAGCTGTAATCTGCCGTTGTCAGTCATCATAACAGGGATATGGCAGCTATCTGGCCTCGTTTTGAGTAAGTTTAGTTTTTATGGAGTTCATTTCAGTGTAAATATAACATTTTGGGTCGAAAATGTGGTTCTGTTTTCAAATTTGAATGATTTCGGTTTACTGAGAATGTACTATTGAAATGAAAGCACGAAAACTTCGGTAGCAGAAACATGATTCAGTTTCATGAGAATTTCGGTTTAGTGAGGTCACGATCTTGAGAGGTTTCACTGTACATACCATATTCTCACAAAAGCAGGCTGTCAAAAACAGATGTATATGAATATTACGTTCCAGCTGAGTTTACTTATCGTTCAAATCAGTTCGCTGTGCAGGTTCTCTTGCCAAATTGTACGTGATGTGTTCCCTCGTGTAGAAAAATGACTGTTGGCGATTTGAAAGTTTAAAGATTTGCTCTAAAACTTGGAGAGAAAAAAAATTCCAAGATTTGCCTTTCAATTTTAAATCTTCCCTTGTCATCAGATAAACGTTAAAGCGTTAAAAAGTGTATATAATCCGTCTGTTATTAGTGGCATCATGCTCTTGGTTGTCGATGTAAACATATTTTTGATCAGAATGAGATGGGTCCATTTGATATAATACAAAGAACTTAGTATTAAAGAAAAACAGGAAAGTCGCCAATGTTTACACATGCATCTATACTTTTCTCATAACATAAAAGGTACGTTTTCATCTATATCAGCACTAATTGGTAAATATCTGCACGTTTCAGTACCATCAGTTGTTAAGCTTATAAACGTTATAAACATGGCTTATCAATTATTCCCTCTTGTTTTAAAGGCGCAGATTTGTCCTGGTCGGTGAATGTTTCTTACATAAGTTTTAGTGTTTTGTCATTATCAAAAGCAGTATACATATTAAGAGTAGAGCACAGCATTCTTCTATTTTATTTTTAAACAAAAACGTTTCATTTGGAATGACACACAAAGTCCTTGACAGAATCTGGAGAGTTGTCGAACACGGTAGCGAGCTGTGTCAAGTTCTATGTTACTTCTCAATATGTGCCATTAGAGACTATTTCCATATCCCTAATAATGAAATATATCAGCATTTAAATTACAAAGGATTAGTGGGATTTCACATTCAAATTTGTACGTTCAGGAACATTTAAACTAATTTTTATTCATTTGTCAACAAAATAGGATCGTATATGTTGAATACGGTACAAAATTCAAGCCTAAATTATGTCATTTTACATGACCTAGAAGTGTTGTCGTTGCCTATTTTCGAATAAGCATGAGGTTGCATAGGTGTGATGCCATTTGCGATTTCTCACCATAATGGAAACAGATGCAGTGAGCCAAAACTGCTAAAGAAGTACAACAAATCTTGCAAAACATAACAGGCAATAGAGTATTGATTTGATACAAAGCGGTGGAATTCTACTGTAGAACCTCTGACGCGGGTGGGTGATGTCACCAGAGCTACGACAAGCTAGTGACCAAAACTGGTCTATTGAAATGTCATTCAAGTATAGATTGAACACTGGTATGTAAATTTAAAAGCGACAGGTCTGGTATGATGGATACAAGTAACCTTTTTACTTGGCAAATAAGAACTTAGGGAAAGTTACAAAAAGTGAACGGATGATTTTTCAGAGTTAACAGCATACTTGTGGAAAATAAATCAAGGCTAGAATATAAAAGTACAAACTAAATCTAATTTATTTTTCAAGCGTCATTATGCTTTTGCAGCTTGAGCCATGCATACGAGGACACCTGCTCATAAAGAACAATTGTTTAGACTGAACAGATGCTCATAATAGACAACTGGATTATGAATCAGAATTGAACAATGATGGATATAAATGTAACTTGCTGTCAATCCATTTTTTCTTTTTCGTGGGTATCAATTTTTGTTGTTTTGCGACGAATCAGAAAGTCGTCGATATTTAAATTCGTGGATTGTGGAAGAAATATCACTGTTTCTACCGTAGGATCATTCTTCGTTTGGTCTTTAAATTCGTGGTTTGTACAGTACTTGTAACTTCTCTTGCAACAATGGAAACGGTACTAACACGGTACGGTACGCAAACGGTACGGTAGGTTCAAAAAGTCTGGAAACGGTCGGCAAACGGTACGGTAGGTACGAAAAAGTCTAGAAGACGAGACGGTATGATTAGAAAGGCCGGTTAGAACGATACATAATTGTATGATACAATACAAAATGGTACGAAGTCCTGGTAACATAGAAACATGTTGAACGGTTGTTTTCAATATTTAGAACTTGTACTCGTATTAAAGTAATTTATAAGGAAACGATTAATTTTTTAAAGTTGAATTATTGCAGAAATAAGAATTTCAATAACATCAGGTGGAGAGACGCTGAGAAATTATCTTGAAACTGCACGAAACAGTACGGTACGGTACGAAACCGTAATGAGACGAAGAGACGATTGATAGACGGTTAGAAATGGTACTAAGCCTTAGCGGTACGATAGGCGATTAAGACGATCGAAAAGGGTACGATACTGAAAGACGTAACAAACATTGTAGCAACCACAACATCCACAACATCGGTATGTCACGAAAAATAACGATTTCATTGTCCTTTGTGTGCGTATTCTTTTATATATTTTTGACACAAACAATTACAAATAAAATTGTCATCTTTTTTCTCTATCCTTCCAAACTATATGGAAATTGTAGCTAAATATATATATATAGCATCTTTTCAGTAATATAAATAAGAATTAATACCGATTCACTAATTGATGCATCAGCACAATCAAAAGATGTCGATAGTATATTCAGACCAATATACAACTGAAAGAAAAACCTAACATATCCTGGACAATTAAAACAGTCAAACACATTACAGTTGATTTATTTTTGTACATCAAAGCAGTACACAGACAACATGAACCAATAATTTACAGGAAAAATGACTGCATGGAATTAGTTTTAAAAAACGGTTATGTCAGAAGGCAAAGCTGGTATAACTAGAAATAAGGTAAAATTGAAAAACCTGTGGTGTTCACAAAATAAGATGAAGTCTATTTTAGTCTACAAACATGTCATTATGTGAGGAAACAAATTGTCAAAGACGGTGTGTACAGGAGGCAAAATAACCGAAGATAATGTACGTGACCATGATAATTTACCAGTTAGGTGTAGAAGATAAGCGCATCACGAATTCAATCTGAATTAAAGATGTCCAAAACACATGCCATTGTTCGTTCACAACTTGTATGACATTGACAGCATCTGTTTATCAAGACACTCGTAAACAAAGAGTCTGACTAAGAAGTATAAAATGATACCAAATAACGAGGAATAAATCCCAACATTTTATTTAGCAAAAGATTTCATTGTTGATAGGTTCATAAAAAAGGATAAGAGGCATTGGTTAAGAGGCAATCAGTTTTGTATGTAGCTTTAGATTCATGGCACAGTCAACATAATAACTAGCTAAACACCTTAATGATGAAATATTTACTAAAACAATGCAACATTTGAAAGACAATTATTCTAAATATACGAGAAAAGAGTTCTAATCCTATGAATACACGAAAAGTTTTTACAGATTTGATGAAAAACGATACCACCCAAGTAAATGTTGTACTCAAGTTTAAACATTTCAAACATAACAAGTGAAGATGAACATTAATTTCAAAATTTCATGAAACACTTTAGCATTTAAATATTAGATTATCTGCATAAATACAACAATGAAAGATGCACTGATGGGATGCGTCATTGTTTCTTAGAATTCAGGAATGTTTGCATGCACTTACGAACTAGATCTGTCTCATTATTACAGTGCACCTGGATTAACTAATGATACATCACTAAAGATACTTCACGTGAAAATATAGTTTCAAATGGATTACTATATGTTCCTGATGATTGAATCTGATACACGTGGATGAATTGACAACTTTTATGGATGGGGATGTCTGAATGCATGCCGGTAAAAAAAGAAAGAGAGAAAAAAAAACAAAAAACAAACAACTTTACGTAGCCAACTAAAGAAGAAACAACATGGTGATCAAATTGCCTGGTAACCACGAGAATGGTTGTATATTATAAGTCGATTTGGAAATACCATTTCTTTCAAGGACTACCCATTAGTTCAAGAATTAATTCCAGAGGAAAAGGATTTATCGCCCTTGCAGAATAAGTTGGTTGTTGATTACAAAGTTCAAAAACTACCAGAATAAAAGCTATGATACACATTTAGGAACAAAGAGAAGCATGTTATACACTTCATAAATCTAAAGCTTTACGTGACGTTTTATACTGAAAACATATGCATATAGTTGTTTTGTTCGAACAACACCTATAGCTTAAATCGTACGTGGAACTGAATACGATTCTAATACAAAAGGCAACCACAGATTTGAGACGGACTTCTTCAACTAATAAATAACGCTGTGTTTGCTAAGCAAATTAAAAATTGTTAGGAAGAGAACAACTTTTAGAACACGTGCTAACGACGAAAAGTTTAGAGGAATAAAACTTTGTGTCATTTGCTAAGAAAGCAATAAATGATGAATAATTGGTGTTAAATACGTCAAAAAAAAAAATAAATAAAAAATCAAGAAAACCAATTTATGGTGTTGCAATTGAGTAAATGGTTGATTATGAACTCTGTTACAACAAACCAAAAACAAAATGACAGAATGAAGGCTTCCATAAGCTATACAGATTCATAGCGCATTTATGTTAAGAAACAAAACTGCAACACCAGCATGTAGGATAACATTGAAGTTCGACGACAATAGTAAATACTAAAAACAATAACCTATTTGTTATCCAACAAATGAATAACAACGTTCCTGATTTTTTAAAGATGACTTGAATGATGTTTCCATTAGAGAGTTCTGTGATTTAAGAACTAAGAGCTGCTGCTTAAGGACTGATAAAGACAAAATGAAGGTATGCAAAGGAATCAAACATGTGTGACACAAAATAAAATAAAATTTGATACCTGGAAAGAGTGCTTGCCTAGTTAAAAAGAAAATTATGAATGGGGATGAATTTATTCAGGTCTTACCCGGAGGATATCTACAACAAGATTAATAAAGATGCATCGTCTATGTATGACGACAAAAGTTTTCTTGTTAACAACCTTGGAACATTGCACTTTCGCTAAGCTAGCTCGCTGCTTCTGAAGGTCGACACCTTATCATCAAAAGCATGTACTCATGAAGACGTATTAAAAAGTTTGTTTCTGTTATTCTGTTTGAGAGAATTTACAACTCTCTCTTTCATGTCATACGAAATTACCGTATATACTCGAGTACAATTCAATACTGCAAACTGCATAGACCCAGATCTGCCGTCGCATAATGGCATAATTAGTCCCTCTAATATCGTCATAAAATGGTGCCATGCGAAACTCGTAAAGCAATATGCATTAGTTTGATTTTCGCTTCAAACTCTCTGTAATTGACTATTTAACTCTTTCTCTTTTTGTAAATTTCCCTTTTCATTCTATCCATCGTACCATCCAAATGATGACTCTTTAAACCAAATTTCTTTCCTTCCTTTATAATGCCTTTATATTTTGGTTGCTGTAAGTTTTTAAGGCCGTCTTATTTACATCAGTTTCAGTTGTAAATCTTGGTTGTAAGGAATTAAGATCTTTTTTCATGCGTTTGAATTTTTATCTAGTTTAGCAATACTATCCGTTTTATCATTAATTAGTTATAAATCCACATAGTCTGTTACAGCTGCTTCTGATTGTTACATTCCAGCGTTGAAATCATCTTTGAACGTTTTCAAAGTCATTTTGTTGTTCAGATCAGTGATAGGCAAGTTATACGTTGTTCTCATACTACTGATCATACTATTATTTATCCTTATTTTGTTTGTTTTGTTCTCTATCTTTTTGTTATTTTGATTAAAACCGTTCTCTTCTGCAACTCTGAAAGCCTCTTATTGATTGAAGTTATTTTGTTGTTCAAGTCCTTTACACAGTTGCTAAAATCATTTGTTCGTTTTTAATTTCTTTATCATTTTTTGTATGTCATTAATTAAATCGGTTTGAATCTCTTTCAGTAGAGATTGTACAGTACGATACTCTACCAGGGACATTTTTATTTTTCCATGTAACATTCTAATGCATGCATTTCGCTTCTTATCCTTTGCTCCATAGACTAAAAATTTTGGCATGTCATGTATTTTCCAGCTTTTTCATTTACGGTTTCCAAGGCTTGTGTGGCTTTGCAGAATGTGTAGAACCATTGTTTAACAAGTCTTGACATCAAAATCATTTTCTATTCTATTATCATAATCTCGTTTTCTAGCTCTGATATTTTGTTGGCTCTTTTAATACCACCCTATTTATTGTCTGTTCATTTATTACCTACTTTCTTTCTCTCCAAATTTTGATACATCTCAAATTCTTATCCTCCAAAGTCTTATGTATATGAGTATCAGCATATATTTGTACAAGCTCTCTAATAGCTGTATTAGTTAATTTAGCATGTAATCCTAACTTTTTGACTTTGTAATTTTTGACTTTTGCAACTTTGTAATATGCTTCTTATTGTGATTTAATTAATTATGTAGTGATTAACTTTGCGCTACATCACTTTTCTCTGATTTTTGTTTTCTGCAGAACTTAACTCACTCGAACCCTAAAAGTTATCTCTGCCATCATGCTAGCGCTATTTACTTTATGTGAAAGCAACTTAAGTTGATGGAGCTTACCTATTTTTTACCAGCTTTGCTAGCTATACATAAACATATGTTACAAGCATGTGACTGATGTCTATTAGATCTGCATCTTCCTCTTTCATGCCGATGTCTAATCTGTTTAATGTACCTCTCTGAAATTTGTTTCGAAATACAATTACCGTTGAGAGCAACAAAGTCACCATTAAAACATTTAGAAGAGGCAAATACTCTAACAAAATACTTTAACAAAATCGGGTATTGACCATTAAAAAAGTTTTGGTGTTTCTTATTTGATCTTGGTGAAAGTTCAATTTTGGGGTTTAGAAAACCTTAAATAGTATCTGATGGTGTTGTGGTTAGTATAGATTTCTGGTTTTTAAATCGTAACAATGTAGCCTGTGTTTGTTTATGTAGACGGTATACTTTGTTACCCTGCGTAATCAGAACTTTGAGTTGCACTTGAGATATTCTATAACAATATTTTCTTCAATATTTTTATTAGCAGTCATTCCCTATTTGACATTGTTCATGTACATCTCAAGATTGTAAAAACCACCCGGAATTAACACAGTCCTAGTTTAACTCTTGTCATTGATGAAGTAAAATATTTTTTTTTATTCCTCAGAAACCCTGAAATACGCACCACCAAGGTAACGTTTCTGTAATTAAATAGACAGATTACAACTGATGTTATCAATAGAATTGCTGAGATAGACATCTTTCTCGGGGAGTTCATCTGGCTTTGTCTGCACTACGCTATTTACGATAATGTAAAATTTAAACAACCAATGGTTCAAGTTGTTCTTTTCAAGCTGTAGCTTTTGTTGCTTATAGTTTTTTCCTGAGCTGCGCGTATCGACTGTATCCTTCAACGTCTTTCCTCGCTCTTAAAAAGCGGTTTTCAGTTCTTCTATGTCTTGAGTTTCTGTAGTATTTTAAATTTTCTACCTGATTGCTGATATCGGTGCAAGTTTGGTAGGATTTGTAGCAACAACAGCTTAAGCTTTAAAGAAAAAGTTAATATTCAGATCTATCTCAAACTTCTCAAACATAATGAAATAATAATTTCTGCCATCAGTAAGGTAAGCAGTGATCAGGGAAAACTAATACCGGTTGCTACACTTCTATAGTGATCAACTTCTTTAACGAAATCATTTTTTTATGTTACGTTAATTTTCTGCAAACTGAAAATAGCATCATTATCAAAATTTGTGCCTTGGTGTCTGTTTAAGGTATTAAATATAACGCTGATCTGTCTTCTGGCAGGACTCCTAACGGAGGTGCACTTGGTGCATTTTCTTCTATCTATCTAACGGTAAAATCTATGCTGTTGCAAAGTGCATGACCGTAGTTCATTTATATGTACGACATTAAACACTTAGACTGTGTAGATCACGGTTTTGGTGTGATGTTTTGTGTCGCAGCTTCATTTCTCAGTTGTTATTATTAGCTGGAAAGTTTTAATCCTTTTTTAAATGAGTCAAACAAAATCTTGTTGTCTTATTATTATTTTGCCGTTTGTCTGTTTCTGATTGAAGTGATTGTGTTTCTGACTTTTGTGCTAATTTAGCTGGATTAGCTTTATAACTTAGAGCCAAATACATAAAATAACTATGCAACCTTCTAACCAATAATACCTTTAGTTTTAGCTGTGTAAACTTGTATCATTTCTGTCTTCATTTAATGCTGCTGTTTTCTTGATCAGTCATTAAACGCTCAGCTTTAGGTCTTTTGAATTCTTGTGAATTTGTTTGCAAGTTGCCAGTCAAGTTCAACTCTACGTGGATCTTTTATTCTTTGTGAGGTTATCTTGTCAGATTCGTTGCTAGTCTTATATTCTTGTTCCGTTTAACCTTGTTCACCTTGTATTTAATATTTAATAGCCATTAATTTGGAAAACTAGATCAAAATAATTCCAAACAAAAATGATACTTGCAAAGTTACTTACAGGTTACTTTGAGGAGTTAAAACTAATTTGAAGTATAACTGCTTAATTACAACTATGGAAACAACGATGAGAGAAAACTATATTTGAGTTCTATAGAGCGAGCAATTATAAATCTTGTCAAAATGTTATACGCAAAAGGACATACAAAGAAGTGAAATGTTAAAAACGGAGAGCACTGGAAAGATTACCACCAAGGGTAATCAGTTATGTTTTTTTCAGGATGATTGCTTGTATAATAAGAGTAATTCAGAGAAAAATACCACAATGATGACAACTACAAGTTAGTTCCCAGCACAGTAGATATATCTTCAACAGCATTAAGATAACAGAAAATCAGATACAACTTTAGAAATCATTGCTGTTCCATCAATGGTCTTTTATCCCTGATGGTTGAACTTCACAAAATCTGAAGATGCTGATGATGTGGATCTTGACATTGGTCGTGCTACTTCATGTGCTTCCTTTGATTCTTCAGATTTTGAGAAACAGAATCGAAAACATGTTTATGCTGGTCAAACACTAGATGCACGGTTGCCATTGCAAACATATAAAATTACCAAGATGCTATCTGAAGAAGAGAAAGACAACCACAATAGCTAGTTGAGACATTTAAAACATCCAACTTTATCATTGTTGAGATTTTGAACAAAGCACAGGCACATATTATCTTTCAAAGTATTTCAACTCTCTATATTTTCTAAGAGACGTTTTGTTATATGATGAGCATTTAACTCTCTAAATTTAGAGCTGATATCACAGCTATGGTCAGAGTCCCAAATGCATCAATAAAAAAGCAACCAGTACACATATCAACTTATCAAGATACAACTTCTAACTATCCTTCATTTCTGTTCTCTTGTATCTTTCTGACTTTTATATGTTTAAATGTGATCAAACCAGCACTCATTGCAAACATGCAGGAGCAAACAAAACTTAGATGATAAAATCCTGTAAAATATATTAGAACGTTTGGTGTCAGGTAGTCATCTCTAACTCGGACTGAAAGCTAAGTTGTCAATACGAAAACATATTTTAAGAAAAGACAACAACTTGTAAATTAGAATATCTGACAACGATTTAGATATGATGGGGCTCTTTTATTGACAGATTATGCAGATTTATAAATTTGTTTTCAGACATTATTCAACTTATAGTCTGTCAAGCTTTTAACTGTGATCTATTTGTACGTTCCACTTGCAACAGAATTGCTGAAAGTTTGTATGTTTTGAATTCTGGAGAAATAATGCTGCTGGTTTATGTTTGTATTGGCTTTTTGTTTTTGCTCTTATTCCTTCAGAATGATTTTTGTGTTCTAAAATCTAATCCTTTTTCCAACTGATTTGTCATCATTTGTACGAGTGCAAAATAAATTAAATTGAAATAATGAAAAATAACAAAAGGGTTACAATTATGAACCATATTATTAGACTCCTGAAGATGAGGTATCAGCGGCAGAAAAACATACAAACTGTTGAAACAGTAAAATACTTCAATTGATTTTGTTTATTGAAGTAAAGAACCTGATTTTAAATTGCTGTTGATGAACATAAAGAATTGTTAAACAATATTTTAATATAGATCATATGCAATATAAATTAATTAGACGTCATTTCGTATTCAGTGCAAAAGCATTTTTTTATCGTGAAGTGAAGTGGTAAATCATCACGAATATCTAGAATTGGTTCATTGGAAAATAGGTAAAAGTTAATTTTTTTCAAGTCATTAGGTAGGACATCTGTTACGAGAAGATATATATCTACAAATGATACAGAAGAATCCCCAGTAAAGTATCTATAACCCTAGCAATAGTCAGTTTTTCGCTGCTGATGATATAAGAGAAATGTGAGGTAGTGGAAATGCTCTATTGGGTTTTCATTCATCCATATTTGATCAACTCTTCCCATATCAATTGGTTTTGGTGTAGATTATGGTAATTCTTTGTGACAGAATGTTGTATGATTGTGCTCAAATCGTACATGGTAAAGATTTGATCCAGGAAACATTCATAACTTATTATGTGGTCACCATACCATGATTTCATTAACTTGCGTCGATACTCTTACTCTTGTTAAAGATCTTACAGAATCGCAATCGTTTACACTGTATTTGTGTTTCAGCTTTTTTGAGATCTAATTAAAATTAATCCCATATTGTTGGAAGTTAACTCTTCAATGTTTTTGATTACCGTTTTAGGACATTGTGTAGTTTATCGTTTTATTATCTACTGGCTATGTGACTGGATGTGCCTTATTTGCCCCATGATTTTGTGATCAGACACCAAGACGTCTTTACCCCTGCATACTCTGTAGCACCGTTCTTGTACAACTCCCTCATGTTAGAAACTCATTATCTCTTAAAAGCTAACATGTTCATGCACGATGATACTGCTGTTGATGCATTGTTCTTCTTCCAATTATTTTACAGAAACATTTTAATTTCTGAAGACTAAAAACTGTTTTAAGATTTCATTTGTAAACCGCTGTTTACCTACGATTGACTGATTTTCAAAATTTGTTTGGTAAGGTCTGTATAGTAAAGTTTTGCATAGATTGGCTTGCAGTTCGAAATTGCACCAGTTTCAAATATCTGATATTTTGATGCTCAAATGTGTCAGTTTTAGTCACTGGAATATACAGGACTGTGGAACTTATTGGCACATTGCCACGCAAAACCGAAGGTTTGAGCTGATAAGTTTGTAATTAGTTTCCACACCAAACATGTCGCTGTTATATGACAAAATACAATTTCAAGTGCCTTCTTTGATTTTCGCCAACTTTAGTGCAATGGAGGCCATTTTAATAAAACCTCTCTTTCTAGAGAGTTAATCAAGGCATATAACAACGGAAGTTCATTGATTGGACAAAACAATTGGAAGGTTATTCATCCCTCTGATTAAATTTCTACAAAATATTTGTCAACATTTGGAGAGAAATTGTATATGATCCTTTCGTATGTATGCAAGCGTGTGAAAAGTAATTACATATTTATAGAAATATCTGGTTACATATTTGGTTAGGCGTAGAAGTGCACCAATAAAGCTGCATAGTCCTGCAGGTACCGGATAATCTGGGTGAATCGTAACCCTGTCCAAACAGATACAACAAATCACCCAGTTTGTACATTCTCTGGCTACTACAGTCTCATAGGTGCAACTCTGTAATAGCTTCTGGAAAAGAAAAATCTCTCTTCTTTAAAATGACCCCTAGAGTTTTGGAAAATCTCAGAGTAAACGCGAATACCATTAAGAAATCAAGTTCCAGATGTGAAACTGAAATTTGTTCAGTCATTTATGTTGTCATTTATTACATATGCCTCGAAGACTATATGTATTTGAATGGTCTTAAATCAGCTGACTTCACTCTACATTACATATATTCATGATTTTGTCTCATTTCATGATGAAGTTTGCGTCCTGTACCTGTGAAACTCCTTCCCGATAATAATCATCATTACAGTAATAACAAATATCAGTCAGTTAGATGCCAGATTATAGAATTTATGTAATTGTTGCTCATGCTCTCACTTATTTGAGATTATGATCATATATGCTACATGCCAAGTTTCATCGATTCTCTTCAGAAATACATCCTCTAGAATGGCAACAGGCTCAGCCAATCAAGTGCCGGATCACCTCATTAATATGTGTAGATATCTCTAATAATTGCTCATCTGTGTAATCTTTGTCATCTAGTCATATATGTCAATCTTTTTCTGTTTTATTGTTGTTTGCTTTTAAAGCCTGTTCAGAAATTCAGAAATACTGTCCTTAGAGTGGTAGGAAGCAATGATTGACGAGCAATCGACGCACGAAGCTCAACGCCCGACAGACAGGGTTATTCCTTAAGATCACTGGACCAAAGGCCTAGTGGGCTAAGAATGATTTGGCTTAGTTTTCATTTCTGTCTGAGTGAAAACACTACAATAAGACTGACCGATTTTCTGCTTGGCATATGCAATCATCCTAAAAAAAACAAACATAGCTAAAATATAAGATATCTTGAAGATATAATTGATTTGTTAATAACCTTGTGATGACAGTGCGCAAGCATATCTCCAGACAACATGTTTCTGGTTTCGTGTGTACTCGGAAGTGCACAACAGATGTAGTCAGACTCTTTCAGGAGTTCTGGTAGCTTGTCATATGTCCTGAAACAAAAAGAATGGTCCAGAGTAAGTACAAACAACAAGGCACGGGAACAAAAAGACATGGAAAAGAAAGCAATGAACATTTATTTATCATGCCACTCTACTACTACTATTACTGCTACTTCTACTGTTACTGTTACTACCAACATCCAAACCATCAGTTATACTGAAATAAAAATTGATGTTTGGAATATCAATTTCTAAGAAAGCGTAAATACACATATCCGTAATCTGAGTCGTGTAAAATGCTAAACATAAGGTAATGAAATAAAAATTTGCCCTATTAATTTAGACGATTTCTGCTGTGAATCAAAGTAACTTTTGTACGTTATAATAAGAAATCCGATTTCGTTTTTAATGACGTTCGGCATATATGATTATTCTGTTCAGTTTTACCAAATTAAAGCAAAATTATATCCTTCATGGTTGACATTAAAATTTCAGGGGAAATGGTAATCCACCCCCCCCCCCTAGCCTAAAAAAGAAGAAAAGAAAAGAAACAATTCCAAAAGAGCTAAACACCTGACCGCCAAAATCTCAATCACAAATGCAATAAAAACAGCAATAACCAAAATAACGAGGCTATAGCCGAAGCAGCAGCGGCCGAAGAAGAAGACGAAGAAAAGAACTACTATTGCTATTTCTACTACTGCCACCAACACAACTTCCATTGCTAACTACCACCACTACCATTACTATTACTTCTGACTACTAAAAGAGAAATAATGACTAAAGTAGCTCACAAGTAAACGTCGACATTTGAAGACCTATTCTTTGCAGGATCAAGGTTCCGGACCAGACCGATGACTTTCATTCCTCTCTCCTTGCATGTTTTTGCAACTGAAAGAAACGGTAGGGATTTACATTCTTTTCATCCCATCTTTGCATCTTGTACATGGCGTTCGATGCGGATATGTAACACTATTTTCCTTATTTCACTCCTATTGTCCAATCGCTTGGTCTTTTCTGACTTTAGAAATACAAAAATTGTTCCATTAGCCCTATTACGGTGTGCAAAACCGCAATCGCAATACTTTATTGAGGTTCTGTTTGACTTTTAAGTGCTTTCATTTATGTTGCAAAAGTAAAATGAATAAACTAAGAAAGTATTTTGAAAAGTGCACACTAAAAACAAAACCACACATACATTTCCTCGTGAGATCCGTGGAAAGAACTCATTTAATATGTCGTTTGAAAAATTTGGAATCCTTCTAACCTGTTTTTATATTTCAGGCAGTATCCGAGTAAATCTGACTGCTTAAGAGGACCGAAACATACTTGTAGTTCTGTGTAAACGCACCATGATATACGTGTAGTTCTGAGAAGTTATTTGTCTCTTTCATCCAGTCATACACAAGTCACTTGGAGGACCCAATTCTTTTGGGAAATTTTAGAATTTAATATTAATATAATCACATTTGTGGTGCTCAGTTTCGAAGATCTAATACGTTATGATGAGAGGCAAAAAAACCCCACAAAAAAACATTTTCTGCGTCCAATGTCTACCGCATAAAAACAACTATTTTAAAGGAAAAAAATGTACATGCTGAAAAACTAACTATATGAGTGACTATTCGATACCTCAGAAATCTTTTTTTTAAAATCCCTATAAGTACGATATCATGGGATTTAAATTACTGTAAATATCGCATATCTCTGCCGCGCTTAGGGAAAATACCACTTTCCTCCAAAGGCAACAGTGCGCAAATAAGCTGTTATCTGTTTCTGAAGTAAGCTTAAATAAAATACTACTTTGAGAATTGCTTCCTACTGCAAGAACGACTTTCGTTTATTTCCAGCTCATATTAATTAGGATCACAGCATGAACGCAGTATTTTCATATGTGGTTGTTGTTTAGCAGAAACGGCCAATATACATGTACATGCAGACTATTCATTTTTTTGTAAAACATAGGCACGTGTTACCTGTCATGCTAGGTCGTACGCTTTTTATGTCACGGGCATTTACTTTGGGCTTTTCAGCATTAGCTTTAAATCTCATCCGATTGAAACATTTAGTTGAAGTGTTTGAAAAATAAGCGAAGCCGATAAAACAATACAACCAGCTCACATAAATAGTTGTTACTTTAGTGTCTTCGGTATGCTAAATAGTTTTCACAAAATATTGCCTAGAGCAAAATTAGAGTCAAAAACTTACCTTCAATCGGACATGTTTTTAAAGATGGTGACTTCTGATTTAAAGCAATTTTGTTTGGCGCGAAATATTCTTATAAGCAACAGTCCGAGAAGTTGATCTTGCGCACTAAAGACACTGAAGTAGTAGCTATTTATCTCAGTTTATTTTTCTTGTTTCTTCAAATAGTTCAATCGATTGTTGTTGCTGTTGGCTGACACATAAAGCCACTGCCAAAAAGCACCAAGTATTTCGCATGCTCGTGACGTAAGATGATGAAATTGTCAACAGTTGCCTCAAGCTGCAAATTTCAAATGGGACAAGACAGCTGCTGCTACGCCCAATATAAATCGATAGTATGCATTACTTTTTATTCTTTTTGTAACCAAAGTCTAAAATCGTATTCATTCTGGCAATGTCATATCTCAGCACACATGTCTTGACGATCTTCTTCCAGTAGCCTGAAATGAAAATTAGTCTCACTAGTAATTGTCTTATGCCCTAGTAAGTATACTAGCGTGTCTCATGTTATATTTAACCTTCTTCTCCAATTCCTCCGACTCCCAATAAGCCAACAGTTACTTTGTCCAAAGTCCGATTTTGTGCCATCTCCATCCTACAATAATAATAATAATAATAATAATAATAATAATAATAATCATTATAATCATTGCGGCAACGACAATAATGAAGATGACGAGGGATGGGTACGTCTCTTGATGTGCAGATAGTGAAAGAGCAGGGGAGACAGCCAACAAAACAACGACAAACAAACAAATCCTAAAAAAACTGGTTCGTTTGGTTTGGTGCTTTTACGGCACAGCAACACTTTAAAGGTTATACCGTGCCAAGGCAAATTGAATAAAGTGTCTTGTCCAAGTACAAGCCAAGGTGGCTGATCCGGGCTGATCTGATAGTGGGAATCGAACCTGCATCCTTCTGCTCACGAGTCAAATGCCATAACCACTGAGCTCCTCAAACGGTAATTCGACCGCAAGGTAGGGAAAGTGGTTGACATCATATAAACAAGGGGGATGAGTATTGTCTCTGAGATCGAGAAGAACCACATTAAACAGTGGAAATCAGACTTTGTTCTTATCAAAGAATGAGGAACCTCGCGTAAATGATACACAACGCAGTACCGAGGAGACCCCCACGTAGAGTGCAAGGAGAAGAACAAAATATTATCATATCAACCCTGCCAGGGACATCACACAGACCTAAAAAAAACTGATATCGAAAATGTATTAATGGTTGCGGCTATATATGCCAAGGATAACTTGTTTTACTTCATATTTTTATTTGATACAATTTTGGTTTTCATGGATACATGCAGTATTTCGGTGTTAACATTTACTAAAACGATGTACAAAAACCCAAGCAGTTCATACGCACCTGTATCAACCGCCTATCAGTGTATGAAAAAAAAACAAAAAAAAAAAACACGAGTAAGTTCTGAACTCACATGTGCCATGCTTTATTCATTTGATCATCAAAAAGTTGAAATAGTCTTCTCTCGATGGCCAGTATGTAGCAAAGAACGAACTCGGCGCTAAATTTGCTACCGAGCAAACGCCTGGTCAGTATAAAGGAAGGAAGTCCCTGAAAAAGATAAATAAGTTGCTTTAATAATTCTTAAAAAAAACGAACTGTTATTTTCATATGTGCATTGAATGAATATACTAAGGTAATGGAAATATGTATCTAAAGTTTACTCAAGTCCACTGAGTACTTTTAAATATTTGGCCGATTAATTTCAAACATTCACTTCGGTTCCCGATACAATGGTCAACCGATTTGCAGTTGAATTGCAATAAAGTTCATTTTGGAACTCCTCAAATTTCACACATAAAACTATGATAAACTCTATAGTAAACAATGAAAATGAATTCCTACTATGGAGATAAGCGAAGATCCAGTTAATAAGGCTGTCCGATTTGTTCAACCTACTCCGAGAACTTACCGGTTGTCACAAAGGTAAGATAACTACAAATGATTTGCTATGTAAACTAAAGAAAAAATATATCCCCGAGATAACGCAAAAAGACATGTCATTTTTCGTGTGGAATCAAATTATCTTCAAATAAAGTCAAAACGTTCGAACAACTATCCAAATTCGAGTCACTTTCAACCGACTGTCATCTTATCGCATAACGGGAATGGACATAACTTCACAGGCACGGACTAAGAGAAAATTCAACCCGAGGGTCAGAATTTAGCGCCAGACACTTTGCCTCGTGTCTGATGCAAAATTCTGATCCCTCGCGTGGAAGTTTCCTATCCAACACCGGTGGATAATGAAAGACTATTTTTCTCACATTTTTGAATGAAAAATGAGGGTCAAATCAAAATGACGTATTGTCTCTACTGCACACGCTTTACTATGGGTTACCTCCCTTGGGTAGGATAATACTATTGCCGACGATGTTAAAAGATAACAGGCGTTTTTTATGTCACACTACATTGATGACGTCACAATGAAGAGCCTCGGAGCCTCCAAACACAGTATAGTTCTTTTATCCCTGTTTTTGTTTGGATTTCAATGTTTCGTAAATATACAATATAAGATCCAATCAACGTGCTCGTGTATTATTGCGCAAAGACGTTGTACTAAGGTTTAGATGAACCTGGAGTAAAAAGAACTTTCAAGCAGCGATATGTTCTGAAGAGTGTGAGCTGCGAGGAGCAATGTCAATACTGATGTAAATTTCAAACAGCAAAGCACCCATAAAATATTTCCTCACATTAAAATAGAGTGTTCAAAATTTGGTTTTCACTGAAATAGCTGACGTATAAACAAATATTAGAGTTCAAAGAACAGTGGTGGAAACCGCTAAGGTAATGGCAATACACGGTGTCCAACTGTGTACTGCAGATAGCTTTCACAATGATACCAAACTGAACAGGTAACAAAATAAAGTCTATTATCCCTAAGATTAATCGATGCTAACAAAAAGTAATGATATAGTCCTCTATTCAACATAGGTCTAGAATTGATTTATTTTTTTTTATAAATACTAATGAAAAAAATATGAATTTGTAACAACAGCAATAACAGCAAGGGCTTTATCTACTTGAAATCGGACACAGAAGCTGTGCATGTACCTAGGTAGATCAGTCCGAAACGTCCCAAACTTTAACCTCTGCTCGTTGTAATACGTAAATGTGTTGCAATTAATGGTTATCATGAGTATTGTGAAAGAATGCTCGAGTCATAATGGAAATCGGGGAGTTTTTGCCACTTTGTGTGCACTATGCTCGCAGTAGAAGGTCGTGTGAAAAAAGACAGCAGTCACGTGATGAATAAAATATCCTCCACTTGGGTTCTAGAGAGGAAAACACTATCATACATATATAGAACATGACTACTTTTACAAATGAAGAGCTTATAAATATGGCGACATCCTGTGCATTGCATTGGCAAAGTCGTAGATTGCGGAAAAGAAAAGCAAAACTTCGGTAAATACCGAATTTTAAAAATATTTTAGATTTGGTAAAATGGGTTTATAACAAGTAGTTCTTTTTACTTTAACCTAGTACGCTTTTGGAAAATCAACACTCGAAATGACGCTTTTGTCCGACAGTGTGGTTGCTGCAATAATGTCTTCGGAATTAGAACAAGTTGTTTTTAGAAGTACTGTTTATTATCATGGGGGGGGGGGGAGGTTGAGGGTGGGGGGTGGGGGTTTACCACGAAGCCCAGTAAGGGCTTGTGATAAGTTTCAAATACTTCAGTTTTTTCTCTAGTTAAGCGCGACCATTACAAAACTCCCATTATCATTCCAGCAATATAATATGATTTTCTGTGTGGAGTGATTATTTACATTCAATGTTATAGTGTCTTGTGACAGTTGAAGATGACTGATACAAAGCTACACCTATCGAACATGAGCACAAGGTGATGAGGAAATGCGGCTTGGGGAGCAGAATTATAAAAGTAAGTAGCTGTCATCTTTGTTTTAACCTTCCTGAACTGAGTGTACAATGAATAAATAATTTCATTCAAAATCGGACAACTGCAGGAACCGTGGAGGGTGACAATAATAAGTGGATGTTTCTTTTTCCTACTGACAGAAGAATTAAGCAGAGAGAAAGAACGGTTGCAAAATTATACTTCTACCTTCAATGGATCAACATTCTTCAGCATTTCGTCGACACCTAAATAATAATAATAATAATAATAATAATAATAATAATAATAATAATAATAATTAGGAACATGTGTAACTGAAATTCCAAAAAGTTTGGCAATGAATGGGAATGGTCATTTTCGGACCATAGTCAAATCTAACAATATATTGATATATCCGGTAAAAGACCACATTGATCCATAATATATTTTTGAACAAAATGTTTTATGAAAAAATGAACTTAGTGGAAGACAAATGTACCGACTCAGACGGTCTTTTCCAAGACCCAGAATTGTTTTTATTTTGTAAAACTTCTCTAAGAGAACAAAGTACTGAATGGATATCAATAGTAATCATCTGGTTAGAATTTCAAAATGAATTGTTAACGTTTGTGGAGAAGAGAAAACGGAATGGAAAAATAAAAATAGTAAAATTCAATTTATAAAAAAGCATTTTGATGCTAGAAATCTTATAATTGTATGATTTTAGAAAAATCATTTCCTGTTAATTTTCTTTATTATTAAATAAGAAATATTTTAACATTGCGAATTTTTTTTAAAATTACAAATTTGTTTCCTTTGCATGCTTTATTTTCATCTTTGTTGCGAGTGAATACAAATTGAATCTCAGTTTTATAAATTCTTGAATAGGAATAGATGTTAGTTGATCTTAGAGTACGCTTGATATATTTTTTCATTCATTTTCATGATACCAAGTATATTATTCTTTGGATAGTCAACAGTGTCATAAAACTTGATGTTTCCTTCATTTCATTGTACAAGTGCTCTGTTTTAACCTGGATAAACAATGAATATGTATCAATTATTTCATTTCATTCCCGTATTAGGATTTGAGCTTGTTGTAGTAAAATTCATACTTTAGCGATTTAGTTAAATATAACACTGTAAATCCACCCTAAATTGGTCTGGTTAATTGGATTCTGTTTTTCAAACACTACGTCATTGTCAATAATTGTTTTTCTTTGCAAATTTTGTTTTATTCTGCAAACATTGTAACTGTTGTAATAATTTTCCATCCGTTTACCAAATACAGCGTTATAGTTAAATTATTCTTTTTTGCATTACGATTTCCAGTCACTTGATTGGTCAGGTCCTTTTGAATGTTTTTGGTTCACACCTGTATGAACCGAAAAAATTAATTTCTTTGGCCTTGTCCACTGGTACACATTCTGTTCAGTTTTTATAAATTCTAAGTTTAAGCTTTTAAGCTGACGCCTTCTCTACGCACCTTCAGTAATTTCTGAGGATTAGTTTTCGGCTTTGAATATCCATTACATTTTTATTGGGGCTTATTCTATCTTTTTAACAGTTGAATTACAGTACTTAAATACATACCTGTTACTTAAAACAAAGCATCCACCTAATCCTGATTTTGTACTATTACAGAATCGTAAAGCAGTATATAGTACGGCATACATTTAGTTTTCTCTTCAAATTCTGTTTTGTATATCAATTTCATTTCTTAATTAATCTATTCTAACGCCAATTGCATATATTCATGCCCGGTTCCAGTTTTGAATGTTTTTTGTTTTGTTTATTTCGATTGTAACTCTCTCAATCCTAACACTTAATGCAAGAGTCTTTTAATTTATTTCACTTTTAAATACCTTTTTGTCAGTTGCAAATCCTTTAAATCTTTTCTCATGTAGTTTACCCTTTCCTCTATTTCGTTAATACTATCTTGTACCACACTAATCTTTTGCATCTTGTTTAGACTGTTCAACCTCGGTATGTAAAATCAGCAATAGATAAATCGTAAGTGATTTTCGTAGATCCAATCATGCTGCTATTCCCATTCTATTTGTTTTTGACGTCCATCTTTTTGGTTATCTCTTTTAAATCATTTTTTGTTGTTGCAACTTTGACATTGTATTAGTGTTAGCAATTATTTTTGCTTAAAGTCAGTAATGTGTGTGCTAAAACCATTCATTAACTTTATAATTTCTTGATCGTTTTGTAGTATTACATTATTAAAATCTTTCTGCAACTGTTCCAGTTGAGATCGTAAAGTACTACAGTTTTGAAGTGATTTTTTTTCTTTCTCCATCTCACCCTCCAAAACATCTATTTCACTGTTTATCCTCTGTTAAATTGGTTGTAAATACTGTTGAATGTTATATGTTTCAAGGCTTCCAAGGTTTGAGTAACAAAAGATAAGGTACTAAATCTCTTTCGGAACAATTCCTGTGCGTCTAAATTATTTTTCTTCTGTTTTTGTAGTACTGAGATTGGGTTAGCTCTTTCATGTCCACTCCGTTAAATAGCGGTTTATTTTGTTGCCTTTATTTTCTCTCCACATCTTAAAATCCTAATAATAATAATAAATTATTATCCTAATCGTGTTTGTACATAATTTCTATCAGCTGCATCAAATCTTTGTGCTAGATCTGCTATACATATACGGTTATTGTTAAAGTTGAAGTTATTTTAATTGATTGATATAGCGTTACATCTTTCTCCCCTTTCTGCCTTTACAAAGTAACGGACTTTTCTACGGTATGAAAGTCTAACTGACCACTCCCTCTTAAAGATATGGTAACAATATTTCTTGCATGAAGAGCATATGTTGCGGACATAATGTAAGGATATATTACTTTTCCATTTTCATCTCTGATGCTGATATTAAATCTGATAGTGGCATCCTGCTGTAGTTATTTCTAATGACTATTAACAGGGTACGAAACAAAGTCACCGTGAAAAACAATAGTAACTCGCAAAGACTCTAACAAAGTAGAATACACTTAAGTAGTTTTGTGTGTTATTAATTTTGTCACGGTAAAATGTATAAATTGGTTTTTGAAAAATCCACTAACTGTATCACATTCATAAAATCCAGAAAAATTCTTGCTGTAATGAATCCCAGTGATTAAGCTCTCTATGCGACATACAGTGCACGAATGTTACTCAGAGTGAATTGAAATTTGGAGTTTTGTTTAGACATTGAACGTTTAGACTGTCTCCCTTGTCACCATTGCAAGTCATTCCCTCTTCGACATTTTTCCCGTACGTCTTAAGGTTGCAAAAGCGATCAGAAATTAAAATTGGCATTGTTTCATTCATATCATAGGACTCAATGAAGATATGATTTTTTAGTTCAACGAAAATATTGATTATTTAGTTGTAACTGATTTTACTAATGCTGTAGATGCTTTATGTTGTGTTGCTGTGTTTGAATTTGACATTTGGTTTAGCTTATTTTTAAATACAGAATTGTAATTGTTTTTTCTGTACACGTATGCTGGAGGTATATTCATAGAGTCTAAAAGTACTCATTTATGGAGTAAAACATTTGTCATAAAATTCCATTTAAAATCAAGTAGTCAATTGATGTTTACCAAAGCTAATAGAGTGATACAATAATGCTTTCACATTATCACATTATAGATCTTAAGGTTCTGTTAAACCTTACCTGCGGCGTGAGCTTCGTCTTAGTAAGTTGAGAAATATTTGGTGTCTTCCTTTTTTCAGCAAATCCTGAACATTTTTCCTTGTAAAACTATTTTCCTTCATCAAACGTTATCTTTTCAGGTTGTCGCTCTTAAAACATTTCTCTTAAAGTGTCGTGACTGTCATCTCCCTTTTTTTTTTTTTTTTTTGAGGGGGGGGGGTTATAATTTGAGAAAGTATTTATCGCTTTCAACGTGTGATTGCATCCATTCCTGCATTTTTTTATATGCTTTCACGTCAGTAATACCTTCCTGTCACTGATCATGCACGTGACTTACATAACTATTTCGCTTAGAAATTGCTGTCTTTGGTTGAATAATTGCAAGTTACAAATGTAATGTAAATATTGCTGAATACAATGTGTGTATTTACCTATATTAAAACACGTCATTTATTGTGTCTTTGTATCGTTCTATTTTAGCCATCAAGTTATTAGGGCTGATGCTACTTATTACGCTGTTATCATAATTAAATGTAGTATGTCAATCTGTATGTTTTCTGAAACATTGGATTACATCTTATTCGATGTTTGAAATTCA